>JALIZH010024625.1:0-120790 GCA_030522465.1 Rhipicephalus appendiculatus
ACGTTCTGAACACCTATAGGAATATCTTCGACTTCAATGACCGCCCTCTAGGTCAAACGTCATTTGTACGTCATCAAATACATACCGGCGATGCTAGTGCCTGTCAGACGGCGACCATATCGCGTCTCCCAATTTCGAACGCCAGGTCATACAACGAGAAGTCGATAAGATGCTCGCGAAAGGCGTCATAGAGGCCTCTTCAAGTCCATGGGCGTCACCTGTCGTCTTGGTCAAAAAGAAGGATGGCAGCTGGACATTTTACGTCGACTACCGTGCCTTGAACAAGATAACCCGCAAAGACGTATATCCGCTGCCACGAATCGACGATGCCCTTGACTGTCTTCATGGCGCGCGATAGTTCTCATCCATAGACCTGCACTCGGGTTACTGGCAGATTTCTGTAGACAAGTTGTCACAGTTTCCCTTAATGGGAAGGCAATCGCCGGGAGGATTCCAAGGGCTGACGTATCGGCCCCCCCCGAAAAGCACCACGAAAGCGTGGACAATTTAGAGTTGGTCCTTTTAGTGCGCCAGCGAACGCCGGTAGTGGCCCAAAGACCGAGTCAGAGCCGGGAGAGTTGATAACACAAACAAAATATGTTCTCATGTAAGGCAGTACAACCAACTCACAAACATGCACACTTGGCAGGTATCAAATACAACACAACTCATAACGTAACTCCGATGCTGTTCAAAACAACGGGGTCAAACAACTCTCGCTACAATGCAATCTCATGCATTAAACTATCCCAGACACTTAAGAATTAGAATGATCATCAAAAGTATTCAGTCCACGTTCTTGGAAGTAAACTTGAATGCTTCTCTTCCAGGAAGACACTCACACAAAGTCCAGCGCTGGTTGTCGTCCCGTGCGTCCGAGGTTTCTCTTCCAGGAAACGCTCCTCAAGACTTCCGCAGCTTCCACGACGTCGTCATTCGATTCTTCCAGATCGACTGACCGCACTTCACTAACGAAGCTTCACCAACAACACCATCCTTCATTCACGCTCTGTCACTGCAGGACAGGCACTCACTGACTCACTCCGCTCGGAGTACTCTCTGCTCTGACTAGAGTGACCTAGAATAGGGGGAGTGTCCAAAGCGCCGGCTCTCGCGTGGGCCTTTTGCGGTGAACTGCCGCGCCGCGCCGCGGCTGCGCCGGACCCGTGGGCTTTCCGCGCTCGGGAGCGTGCGGAAAGCGAGGGGCGTCTGTGACGCGCTGTAGTTTTTGGCGCTGGGTTTCCACACAGGGCGCTTGAAGCAGGCGCGTAGCCAGGGGAGGGGGGGGGGGGGGGGGCGGGGGGGCTTGCCCCCCTCCCCCTCCCCCCCCCTCCCCCTCCCCCTCCCCCCCGCCCCCCCCCCCTCCCGAAATTCGGATGGAAGGGGTGTTTTACCGAGGAAAAAGTAATAAAAATGGGTGTTTTTGAAGGCTTTCAACAAGTGGGCCCCCCCCTCCCGAAAGAAATTCCTGGCTACCGGCCTGGCTTGAAGTCTACTTAACTTTAATGATGTCGTGCTGAATGGAGCTTGCCCATCTTTAAACGTTGTGTTAGTGCAGGGGCAACCAAAAAATGCAAAAAATCACGTGTCAAGCGGCATCAGCATGGCCTAGTTCCAGTGATAGAGCTTGAGAACGTTAGTGAGTGAGTGAGTAAAAACGCGCAAAATGAGCAGGGACAAGGAAAGAACGAGAAGAAACTTTTTCGCATGGGTAATCGGGCAGCGGCATCGCGCATGCAAGAATTAAGAGTAATAAAAGGAAGGTAAATTACACGCGAAGTCAGCTGAAATGATTACGCGCATTGACCGCTTCGTTCACCACTATATACGAACACCACTGCTCATGGCCGCCTGTGGTTTTCTAGCCATATGTAGACCGCTTTATTCGACAATTTGTTAGCCTCCACTAGCGCTTTATTATCAACAGAGCAAATCTGGAATACGTAAGGGAAACAAAAGAAAGAGTAGAGATGGCCATACGATCGCAATACTGTTGGCTTATTTTCGCTTCTGAGGTAGCGTACAAGGCTCACCGAGCCCAAAGCGTGGGTTAAATTCCGACATTTGAAAGAAAAGCTATTCCAAAAGTCTGTGCATAAAAGGCGTATTGCAGAAAATGCTGTACCGATATCCAGATATCATGAAATTATATTTACAAATAGACCTATTCTTGCTGTACAAGTTGAATAGCTGCATGAACGAAAATGCGGTAAGAAGTTTACAACTGTAAAAGCGTATAATATTTCAAGAACATTAGAAAATGGTCCAAATATAGAGATCACTTATGTACCTAGACTGAAAAAATGCCACATCGTTGCATGTCAGAATGAAACAATTCCGCGAGATGCGTAGATTGCTTCAAGTTTTCACCATACGAAATGAAAACAGTTTCAAGCAACGCATTCTTAGCGTCATGTATTTTGAAGGTTCTCTGTGGATAGCGTTCGCACGGTTCGACTTTTACAAAAAAAAAAATGCAGACGAGTAGTTACATGAAATGCAATTGTTCCCGCGGCAATTGAGTGCGTGTCAACAGGGCACCCGGCTACAATTTCCCGCTTTTTCCTGATGAGCTCAGTATAGCGTACACCATGCTTTCGTGCTGAAGCTTCCTAGTACTGACACAGCTCAAAATTTTCCCATTAACTTACACAGCACGTCTGTCATCTCTTTAATAAATATAAAGCGATTGGCCTGATATGTAAAGCAAGCCTCTTGCGTACGTACCACGGGCGTGTGTAATCAGCTGCTGTGAGCTGAGAATCACGTTTGTTTTCGGGCGATCACTCGTAACATGAAATGAGGCGTACACGATGGTGCACTGATATCGATTTATTTACTTTGGATTGTCTTGTTTTCTTTTTAAGGCGAAAGCCTTGGATGCCTCATCAAACACGGAAATTAACCTGCCGGCGTCCCGCGTCGTCAACACGAGTGATGAAAAACATTATCACGTGATGACGTCACCATGACGTCACAGATCGATAAAATTTGTGACGGCATCACGACGTCATTCAGCATGATGCCATGTGATGACGTCATCACCTATCATAGTCACTTTGCATTGCCTCCGTGATCCGTGAGCCGATCATGGAGGCCATGTAAAACCAGGTGAGGTGCAGAAACCTTGCAATGCCTTCGAACCTGTGAAACCAGGTGACGGTGCAGAAACCTTGCAATGCCTTCGAACCTGTAAAACCAGGTGAGGTGCAGAAACCTTGCAATGCCTTCGAACCTGTAAAACCAGGTGAGGTGCAGAAACCTTGCAATGCCTTCGAACCTGTAAAACCAGGTCAGGTGCAGAAACTTTGCAATGCCTTCGAACCTGTAATGACAGGTGAGGTGCAGAAACCTTGCAATGCCTTCGAACCTGTAAAACCAGGTGAGGTGCAGAAACCTTGCAATGCCTTCGAACCTGTAAAACCAGGTGAGGTGCAGAAACCTTGCAATGCCTTCGAACCTGTAAAACCAGGTGAGGTGCAGAAACCTTGCAATGCCTTCGAACCTGTAAAACCAGGTGAGGTGCAGAAACCTTGCAATGCCTTCGAACCTGTAAAATCCAGGTGAGGTGCAGAAACCTTGCAATGCCTTCGAACCTGTAAAACCAGGTGAGGTGCAGAAACCTTGCAATGCCTTCGAACCTGTAAAACCAGGTGAGGTGCAGAAACCTTGCAATGCCTTCGAACCTGTAAAGCCAGGTGAGGTGCAGAAACCTTGCAATGCCTTCGAACCTGTAAAACCAGGTGAGGTGCAGAAACCTTGCAATGCCTTCGAACCTGTAAAACCAGGTGAGGTGCAGAAACCTTGCAATGCCTTCGAACCTGTAAAACCAGGTGAGGTGCAGAAACCTTGCAATGCCTTCGAACCTGTAAAACCAGGTGAGGTGCAGAAACCTTGCAATGCCTTCGAACCTGTAAAACCAGGTGAGGTGCAGAAACCTTGCAATGCCTTCGAACCTGTAAAACCAGGTGAGGTGCAGAAACCTTGCAATGCCTTCGAACCTGTAAAACCAGGTGAGGTGCAGAAACCTTGCAATGCCTTCGAACCTGTAAAACCAGGTGAGGTGCAGAAACCTTGCAATGCCTTCGAACCTGTAAAACCAGGTGAGGTGCAGAAACCTTGCAATGCCTTCGAACCTGTAAAACCAGGTGAGGTGCAGAAACCTTGCAATGCCTTCGAACCTGTAAAACCAGGTGAGGTGCAGAAACCTTGCAATGCCTTCGAACCTGTAAAACCAGGTGAGGTGCAGAAACCTTGCAATGCCTTCGAACCTGTAAAACCAGGTGAGGTGCAGAAACCTTGCAATGCCTTCGAACCTGTAAAACCAGGTGAGGTGCAGAAACCTTGCAATGCCTTCGAACCTGTAAAACCAGGTGAGGTGCAGAAACCTTGCAATGCCTTCGAACCTGTAAAAGCCAGGTGAGGTGCAGAAACCTTGCAATGCCTTCGAACCTGTAAAACCAGGTGAGGTGCAGAAACCTTGCAATGCCTTGGAACCTGTAAAACCAGGTGAGGTGCAGAAACCTTGCAATGCCTTCGAACCTGTAAAACCAGGTGAGGTGCAGAAACCTTGCAATGCCTTCGAACCTGTAAAACCAGGTGAGGTGCAGAAACCTTGCAATGCCTTCGAACCTGTAAAACCAGGTGAGGTGCAGAAACCTTGCAATGCCTTCGAACCTGTAAAACCAGGTGAGGTGCAGAAACCTTGCAATGCCTTCGAACCTGTAAAACCAGGTGAGGTGCAGAAACCTTGCAATGCCTTCGAACCTGTAAAACCAGGTGAGGTGCAGAAACCTTGCAATGCCTTCGAACCTGTAAAACCAGGTGAGGTGCAGAAACCTTGCAATGCCTTCGAACCTGTAAAACCGAGGTGAGGTGCAGAAACCTTGCAATGCCTTCGAACCAGTAAAACCAGGTGAGGTGCAGAAACCTTGCAATGCCTTCGAACCTGTAAAACCAGGTGAGGTGCAGAAACCTTGCAATGCCTTCGAACCTGTAAAACCAGGTGAGGTGCAGAAACCTTGCAATGCCTTCGAACCTGTAAAACCAGGTGAGGTGCAGAAACCTTGCAATGCCTTCGGAACCTGTAAAACCAGGTGAGGTGGCAGAAACCTTGCAATGCCTTCGAACCTGTGGCGAAACCACATTAGGTGCAGAAAGCTTGCGGAGGGAGACGAGGGAGGATTAAGGCATCGAATGAAAACAAAAAAAAAAGAAAGATGAACATGGCTTTCGCCGTTCGAGTCGTCTTAGGCGAACGCATAAGGGACCTTGTGAGTTTTATGTTTTTCATGTATTTTACCTATGCGATCGATTCTTCAAATGTATAGGTAAGTTACATCTTGAGATCGATATTGCTGATCACCATGTTTTCATTCCCTGACGGAGACAAATCATCAGACCACGCATCGTCAGTATTATTTCTGGCCGAAGAAAGTGGGTTTGCGTGCCACACGCCATATTATTACCATTAGTCATTACCCAAATCACAAGCATGTCAAGTTAGTGATGCCATGACCTTACCAAGTGAACTAGACGTGAGAGTTACGCGAGCTATTTTTTACTTTTGGTACGGCGGCCACGCCGACGGACACATTCCGCTTCGCATGAAAAGGCTTGAAACAGCAAAGCACGGGAGGCAGCCATGTAAAACAAATTGAATGCACGAAATAAAAGAAAGGATATGATGTGTGCAAACGAGTTAGCATGAGATAGCCGTTTACTACGTGCATATACCTGCTACGTTCTCCTGGTTATCTTTGTGGTTTCCAGCTTATTCTTTTCTGCAGCCCGTTGACGTTCGTCATCCACACGAAACTAAATTAAGCACCTCCGCTCCCGATGGGTGCGCGCAGAATGCGTTCCTCAAACGGACGCGAAAGTGCGGACGATTGCGGTGACAAAGCAGCTGAAAGGAAATATACAAAATCCCCGTTTCACAACCAAGAAACGTGTTCTCTGTGTGCTGAGTCGTTGCAGTATTATGTTGCAGTGACGCAGTATTAAATCTTGTCCATATTACCGCAACGTTGGCTAACGGCGGCCAAAATATCTGGCGCGTGGCAGACGCTCGCCGCTTTGGCGCGGCTTCCACCGCGGAGAAAGCCCACGGGTCCGGCACGGCAGCACGGCAGCGCCGCGGCGCGGAAGTTCACCGCGAAAGGCCCTCGCTCCTCCCATGTATTCGCGCGCCGCTTTGGACACTCCCCCTATTCTAGGTCACTCTACTCTGACTGCCTGACCCTCCGTCGCTGCTTGCTTATATCGCTCGCCACTGGATTCACGAAGTTTCCAGATTTCTCTTCGGCGCGCAGCACAGCCAAAGCTATTGAAAGGGCGACATCTTTCTCGTGGTTTCCACTCATCGCGGCCTAACTCGGCGTTGCGTCATCCTTTCCTTCCTGAGAGTTCGAGACATTGCTCGGCGTTCCTATCCGAGAGCGTCTGTTGGCGTGGCGGCGGTCATTTCGAGGGGGGAGAGGAGGCGCGCGCGTGGCGTCTTTTGATGCTTGTTTCTTCGTTGCGCCGGGTCCGTCGCGACAGATCGGCGCCTGGATTTCACGCCGCCGTTAGAAATCGGCATCGCGCGCTTATTTGAGCGCTCGTTTGTGACGCTGCCCCGCAGTTTAAGAATATTATCACATAATATTCAAACAACACAAGTAAGCGCGCACACATAACACACAACAACAAAAGTCCCACATACATGAGTCCATAACTCAGTCCATTACTCACGGCGCGTCACATTCACAATAGAACTCTCAATACAATTCTCATCGCAATTCAATCTCACAGTATGTGAAAGATAACACGGGTACATGAGTACAATATTCCTCACACATTTCATACAAAACAAGGCGTAAACACAAAGCTCTGCATTTACAACGCTATACAATATATCAAGAGCATCGCTTACACAACAAAAGAGACACTTGAGCTCACTCGCCATACAAACGGGACACAGGTTAATAACAGAGCAACACCTTCAGTCGCAGCACTGCCAACACATTCTAATTCAACCTCACATCTATCCTGTGTGCCTCTTGTCGCGCTTACGCCAGGGGTCGGTTTCTCCGTATACCTCCCATAGGGACATAAAATTCAAACGCGCCGCTACGTTTGCGCCGAGAGCGCCAAAAAACCCGTTGGGAGTTACGGCCCTGGCGAGTGGAGGCCGCGGTAATGGCGGCGGTGACGTTACGGTCACGTTGTCTACGTCGTCAGGGCAACAGTAACAACAGCCACGCGCTTACTTGGTAAAAAATTAAGCGCACAATAGGGGGCAACAAAAGGAGAGACACACAGGACGAAGCGCTGCGCGCGCTGGTTTTTTTTTTCTTTTTTTTTGTTTGGCTCTTACTCTCTCCCCCTCTCATGCCGCGCGTCCGGCGCGCTGTGCTTTTTGGCGCCTGCTTTTTCTCCTCTCGTGCCGCGCGCGCCGTTCCTTTCTTTTTTTTTTATCATTGCCGTGTGCGCGGCGCGCCCTTTTTTTTCACGTGCGCGTGCGTGCTGTGCGTTTGAATATACGCAGCCAGCATGTGCCAAAGCATAAAGGATGAATTCCACACACAACATATATTGACCTCGTTTTATTGCTCCGTTTCCCAAACTAAAGATTTGTATATATAATGGGGCACGATACAAGTTCAGAAGAACAGAAGGGAAGAATGCACAATGCGTCCATGAGTAAACAAGACAAAATTTCATTACAAAGTTCAGAAATTAGAAATTAAAAAAAATCGAACACACTGAAACGTGCAGGCCCTTTGACGTATACACATAAAGGACATGATTTTTCTTAGGTTCAATACTGACCTAAGTGCAGAGGAGCTTTTGATGAGACAGAGTCACGAAGTTTAAAGAAATGTCAATGCAGGGGAAAAACAATAAAAATTCGCAAGCAAAATGTCTTAATAAAGAATAATAATGCAATGATCTACCGTTGTACTGATACGAAACACACAACAACCACTGATATATTTGCTTAGATGTTGCTCTAATATACATGGAATGCCGGACAACCTTCACTGCTGATAAACAAAATTAAGAAAGCAGATTTGGCAGCGTAAGTAGTCCATTTCACTAAAAAGAGCGAGACATTATTTGGTAATTGACCACTACTTAAGAGTTAGCTAGTGGCGACGGGATGAATGGTGATGGTCAGTTAATGCAGCAGCACATAACATCCAAAGAAAAGCGTAACACTCAACGGGCCAGGTGAAATAAGCCTACTACGCAGCTCTTCTTACACCGGGAATACAATACCTAGCCGAAGATAACTTCACTGATAGGAGTATGTCATGCCGGGTACACTGAACACTTCATTGTGACAAAAACAGTAAATCTCATGCCTACACATGAATTCTTAGAGCAGTCTTCCCATACGTAATTACAGAGGCTAATACATAAACACGAAGAGCACTTCTTTAACTGTAAGTACTGACATAGAATATTCACGCACCGAAAAAAAAAAGCACCGGGGGCAGAATAGAAAGCGGGTCCACTTGAGTTGCGGATGGAGACATCGCAGACAGATTTCACAGCTGTTAACCCCTCCTTGGGCAAACGCATAAGTTCTTGCCTTCTCCAATACTGCAACGTTCCCGTCCTGAAAAAAAAAAGCATTTGAAACTATGAATTCCAACGCTACAAATTACGCAGACGCATCACGCAAACGTCGTTTCCTCGTCTCGGCTGAGTGCAAGCTGCGAGACATCGAGTCGCAGAAACGCGTATTTAAACGATGCGGAGTGATAAACTGGCAAAAAAAGCCAAACACACTTCGTAGCCCGCAGTCATGTCAGAGACGCAAAAGCTGAACTATGAGTGCTTTAATTTCATTGCTTCTAGGAACAGCGATATTAACCGCAACCTCATGCTTTTCACGATTCCGCTATATTGAAAAACAATAGCTGTTGCCGAACTGCAATGGAGCTATGCATGTGTGGTTGCGAACGCAAACCGCATACTCACCTTTAGTTTTTCGGAGCGTGGAAGAATCTTGCGGAACTCGGATGGTCTTGAAGTATCCGTGCACCATTGCACGATGTACGAATTCTGCGTGCCGTTAACAATCACGGCGCAAGAGCGCACACGCAGACACCGCAATAACTACACACGCTGGCCAAGTAACGGAACATAATGAAACTTTGCATAACGGCCGGCGGCTTCGACGGGCTCCGATGGCGGCGGCGAAGGAGCGAAGCACGGCTGCGCGCGGCCGGCGCGGGGAGCGCGGCTTTGCCGGCACGGCTGCAAGCGCTGCCATTGGCCGCTTTAATTTTGCCTCGCCATCGACTCTAGCGCCAATTTCGCCTTCAGTTATCGCTCATTTCAAGATGGTGGCTGTGACGTAGGCTGTGACGTAATTAGTTGGGACGCTGGAGCGGCCGGCTTTCCAACCGTTGGAGTATAGTAATAGTTGGAGTGGCGTCGGGCGTCCGGCGTCAACCATCCTCTGTACCCCGTAGTGTTCCCTTATCGTACAATCAGGGTTGCCAGATCTGGCTACTTTACGCCAAATTGGCTACTTTTTAAAGGCCGCGGCGACAAAAAATTGACGTTGGCTACTTGGCTACTTTTTGGCTATTGTTCTTGCAATGTCATCAACAGCTAACATAGGCTAATATAGGCGAAATCAGGGCTCATCGTCTGACGTGTGGCCACCACCTCAACGCAATGTTAACGTCAAAACGCCCAAGGAAGAGGCGACGAATGCGTAGAGCCCAGCCGGTCTTGTTTTTCACTGACTCTGGCTGCAGGTGCAGAGCGCGTCATCTGTTTTGGGGCCGAACGCGATGAACGATTTGATCCCTTGCCAAAAGACGTATTTGGTCGCCCCGAGCACCGCATTAAGGAGCAAGTACGGCACTTTCGTCCAGTTGAGTATGTGAGTACATGCCAGCAATGGAATTCTGGATCAAAATATACACCTACCGGGATGCTTCAAGTGCTAGTTCTATGCAAGACACTGCAGATGGCGCAATGAAACTCCTTGTTCTCCCCATACCTAACGCAGAAGCAGAACGAGTGTTTTCTTAAGGAATAGAATGTCGCACGAACTTCTCCTCCCGATCATCAGGATCAAATTAGGACTACGTCTGAGAGGTGTTACAAGTTCTAAATTTACAGTGTCGCGGGGCATGCTGGCAAAAGTTATCTCTAATATGTACACTTGACTGTCGGTGCAGCATTAATGGCCAATTTTCGAATATGAATGCCTCCTCCAGGAAGTCGCGTGGTCTTTTTTTTTTACTCTATTGTAAGTGATAAACATTCGCATGATGTATATTTTTGTATTTTTTTGTGTCAGAACATGGTGATAATTCAGCTAAACTGAAATCACGTTTGGCTACTTTTCTGGCTCCAAAATAAAATAACGGCTGGCATTTGGCTACTGTTTTGGCTACTTTGCTGAATTTTGTGGCTCTTTTTCTCTTCGAGGATCTGGCAACCCTGCGTACAATAGAGGGCCGCTGTCCCATAGAGATGCATGCATTCTGCAGTTGGGTGATGATACACTAGATGGCGCTGTACGCATTCCATTTCTCGTCTCGTTTCCGAGAGGGTGCTGTCCCATAGACATGCCTACAATATGGCGGCTGTGTGAAGATACGCTAGATGGCGTTGGCGGTGCAGCTGCTCTCCGATTTTAGGGGCGCCCTCACCCTCTCCTACGCTTCCCCCTCTCTGCTATGCCCCCCCCCCCTCTCTCGCCTCGCGACGCCGACGCAGGCAGCGTCTGCTAGCGAGTTTCTTGATTGAAAAAACCGACTGCTCGCGCTGCACAACCGTTCACTGACCACCCTGTATATATAGGCACAGGATTTTGACCTCCAAGGTAGCGCCTGTGTGAGATTTCTCCTGTGCGTGATTAAACAATAAAAATTCACAGCGTACATGTAAAATTAAAGTGAGCTGCAAGTCGCCATGACTCTCATCGACCCTTTAGTATAAACGCGCCCGATCTCACGTCGTTGATGATGTACTGGGCAGAATTCACGGAAGATTCACGGTTTTACCGATGAACCTCCGGAGCTTCGCCCACTCATCATCATTCACTCCGTGGATATGCTGTGAATTTTTTTCCTCTTTTTCTTCCTGCGAGCTGTCTCAGAAAATGGTGTCGTAGAAGGCGTCTGTGGCGCCGTTGACAAACTCGACACCGGCAAAGCGTCATCGCGTTCGTTAGTACGTTGCTGGTGTTTCGCCAGATCGTGCACGACATGGTATTGAGTTTGTGCGACCGACATCGTGCTTTTCTCACTCATAGTTGTAGTTGGTTGCTTCGTTGCATCACCTGCATGGCACGTTTTGTCGTCTGGTACAGTGACCTTTGGCGTCTCAAGTTTCACTTTCTCTAACACCTCGGCTTCAACTTGAGCTCGGGTGATATCCTTCACGGGATTCTCTTCTACTATACCTTCTCTTCGCGGTTCCTGTGTTGACGAGAGCTCTATCTTCGGGTCTTGTGCCAAACGTTCTGGATCGTACGGCCCTCGCACTCCGTCGATGTTTCCAATGATGAGGTCGAACAGGGGGGGTTGTCATGCACAGGGCAGTAACTCTCCCGTTGAAGTAAGGCGTCTCGACCTCAATCTTAGCCTCGGGAAGCACCCGAATTGAACAGTCAATTAGACGAACCGGGCTGGTCCTGCCTGTTAACTCGGTGTCACGGACCGTCTCGGTGCCGCCCGTTTTGTCGTCCTATTCGTGTCTCACTTGTGTGTGTGTTTTATTAGCGGCAATATGTCTTACAGCAAACAACACCAACTAGGCCAAAGAAGAAGTTCTCGTCACGGACCAAGTCCTTTCGCACGACAACCGTGCTGCTTCCTGTATCTCGCAGTACTGTGATTTCTTTTCCAGAAATTTTCCCAGGCAGCGTAGGCATTCCTTTCGTTAACCCTGTTGGAAGTGTTGTCATCGCGGCACGCACGACTGGAATCTTCTTCCCGCTCCTCAGTTCGACAAACTCGCCGTTTGTCTCCTCTGCTTGCTCTTTCGGCGGGGCATACACACAGGCTGCTTGGTGAGCTTTACTCGCTTCGTTGCGACATGCGTCTGCCTTGTGCCCAGTTTGTCCACATTTAAAACATTTCATCACACTGGGACGCGTAAAGTTCGTCCTACAATTGCTAGCGCGATGACCCACTCTGTTACACAAAAAGCATCGCGTAACATTCTTCTGTGAATTCTCCTTTTCATCAGGTGCAGCTTTCTTCGAATCCTCGCAACCATCCTTTTTGACCTTTGCCAAATTCGTGCCACCTTGAGCTTCCGAGAATTGGTCAGCCAATTCTAACATATCCTCGAGTGAATGAGCTTTCCTCTATTTCAGATTCAGCGACAGGCTCGGGTGGCAACTGGTGAGGAATTGCTCTCTGATAAGAAGGCTCCCTAAGCTCACCGTACTCCTGTGCCGTCTCCGAAAGCTCGATCCGCCTGTCGAAATAATGGCTAAGTCGTGCGGTATACTGCGTAGCCGTCTCGCCATCAGCTGGCTTTCCTATTCGAAACCTATCTCGGAAGCCTTCCACAGTGAATCTAAACCGCTTCAACAAAGCAATTTTCACCTTTGCATAGTTAGCTGCATCGGTTGGTGTCAGCCTACCGTACACACTGAGCGCTTCGCCACTTAAACAAGTACTCAAAGCTGTGGACCATTGATGCTCCGGCCAATTCTGGCTTTTAGCAATCGTCTCAAACCTGTGCAGGTATGCATCAAGGTCATCCTTCCTCTCATCAAACGCCAGAAGCAGTTTGCTTGGGTTCAAACCGGAAGCTGTTATCTTCCCTTTCACTGCTCTCCACTCTAGCCTCGACGGGAGTTTCAATTCGCTGTTGCAAACGGCGCCGTTCGAGTTCTTCTATCTCGTGCTCTCGTTGCCTTTCTCTCTCAGCCATCTCCGATTCTCTCTCTTCCTTCAACTGCCGCTCCTTCGCCTCTCTTTCTTCCCTCAACTGTCGCTCCTTCGCCTCTTTCTTCCTTCGCCCTCTCATCTGCAAGCCTCTCTCTCTCTAGCTCAGCTGCTCTCTCTTCCTTTGCCCTCTCAACCGCCAACCTCTCTCTTTCAAGCTCAGCTGCCTTTTCTTCCTTCAACTGTCGCTCCTTTGCCTCTCTTTCTTCCTTCACCCTCTCTCTTTCTTCTTTTTCCTTCTGGCTGACCCACTTCCGTAGCTCGGCCCCAGAAAGACCAATCTTCTCACCAAGAGGAAACTAACTTTTCAAGATCCATGATACCTCACAGACAAAACCTAGCCGCGTGCACAAAATATCTGCCTAACTTAGAACACTCTCTGCACACCCGTTAGCAAGAACGTCATGCAACACACAAAAACCATTCTGATAGCACTATGAACGACTCAAGGCTCTCTCTCCCTACTTTGGACACACTGTGCACCAAAAAGGTCCTTGGCGCGGACGCCAGGAGAACTGTCACAGTTCCCGTTAATGGGAAGGCAATCGCCGGGCAAAAAACCACGCACCTTCACCATCTCCCTGGTCCGGTGGATCAAGTTGCGGAGCAAGCTTAAAAGCTCAGCTTCCCACTGTTCTCGAGTCCACTGCTTTCTTCGTCGCCTTGTTGCAAGCTCCCGCCATCGCTGCAAGCTACCATAAGCGAGGCTGATCAGGTTGATCGGAGACTAAAGCGGAAACCTTTTTTGGCGCTTCCAGTACGGCAAAACTAAAAACATTAATAAGATTCGTCACACTCATCGGCTCACAGCAGCTTCGACAGAGCAGCGGTGATGCTATTCCTTTTCGATGAAAGAAAATGATTTTCCTGAAGCAGAATGTCCTTTGATCAGTCCATAAAAAGTTTGCTCGTTCCCATCCGTAACTGCATCGTCAATGATTTAAACTTCAGGCCAGGCACAGCAGAATAAATGCATGAACGAGTGATCTAATGTTATAGGGTCCCTGCTCAGCGCTAGCCTGCTCTGCAATGCTACAGCACAAGGCGTGAAAGCGTCGCATAGGCGGTCCGCACCGCAAAGAGCCTACAAGGAAAATCGTCACGTCATAAATATTGGAAAAATTTCCTTATATTGTAACATTCCTGTAGGAAAAGACACTTCTGCCGGGTTTATTGGCGCAGAGCGCTAAGCCGTCCCAACATGGTGAAACAGACCAGTCACAAGCATACCGTCCACATTCTACCGGTCGCGCGCATCACCTCCTTCTCGTCTTCATCCAAGCGCCGCGCGAGCATGATTTCCAACATCCTCCGCGGCCAACAATGTCACTTGCACAGTTCCAGAGGACAAAGAAGTTGAACCGGTCTCGTGCGTTCTGTGCCGTCTGCTAGTCTGACTTTGCATGATCTGACGTGCCCATCGTTCCCCTTTAAGATTTCAACAACTCTAGCTAATTTCCAAAACGTGATAGGCACTTTGTTATCTCTGATAATGACAACATCACCACACACTAAACTGTTTCCGAGCTTCCTGTGACCTGCTGTGCGCGCTTCTTAGCGTCAGTAGGTATTCCTTGTACCAGCGTTGCCAAAAATCATTTAGTTTTTGTTGTAGCGTACGCATTTGGGCTGGTTGGTTCATGTTTACAGAAGTGAAAAACAGCGCTAAAATGACGGGACATGAAAGGACACAGGACAGGGCGCTGACTAGCAACCAAATATGTTTATTTGTCTATATGTTTATTTATAGTTTATTAATAGTTTATTTATTAATATAGTTTATTTATATTATAGTTTATTTATTAATATGTTTATTTATAGTTTTTGTTGTCTGCGTCTCCATGCGCGCCGCGTCTCTGTGCGGCCTCCCGAGTTCTCGCTAATTTGTGCTTGTGGAAGGGCCGTGAGACGTCTACCTGACAAAAAGTGCGAAGGAGTCAGTACTTCTGCTTCAGCAGTATCATCAGAAATATATGTCAGTGGCCTAGAATTTATCACTGCCTCGACCTCTTTTAATAACGTGTCAAGCTCCTCGAAGCTGAAGCATCCTTTTCCTAGAGTTTTCCTGAGGCAGTTTTTAACCGTTCGAATCATTCGTTCCCGAAAACCTCCCCACCATGAAGCGCGCTCAGCAATGAACTTCCACTTGATATTACTGGATGCACAAAAGTTCTGTACCTGTACATCACGTAGAAGTTCATATGACAGCTTCAATTCACGACCTGACTGCCTTAAACGTCAGAGCATTGTCAGAATAAATTACACTTGGCAAGCCACGACGTGAAATAAAACGACGAAAGGCCGATAAAAAAGAATTCACTGTCATGTCACTCGCAAGTTCTAAGTGAACTGCTCTCACTACAGCACAGGTAAACACCACAATAAATGTTTTCACAGAGCTGTTTCCCTTTACAAAAACTGGGCCAGCGAAGTCTACGCCCGTGACTTCAAATGGGTGAGACTTCGAGACTCGGTCGATAGGTAAGCGGGGCTGTAGGAGCTGAAGCGGCTTTCAAACGAAACCTCGCACAAACACCGCACTGGCCAATCACCTTTTTAACACATTGACGGCCGCGCACTATCCAAAACTTCTCACGGAGCTCGGTGAGTGTGACACCGACACCACTGTGCAGAAGACATCGATGTTCGCTGTCTACAATGAGGTGCGTGCAACGATGATCTGCGGGTAACAACACGGGGCATTTCACATTTTCCGAAGCCTCCACGTTGTCTAGGCGAGTCTTGATTCTGATGATGCCCTTGCTATCCACGAAAGGGTGAAGGTCTCGTATGGCCGACGATTTGTCGAGAGCTTCGTTAGAGGTTAGGGCCACAATCTCCTTTCCAAAGCTTTGTGCTTGCAAAGTCCTGATCCACGTGTCTTCGCTTTCTACAATCTCCTGAGCCGACAGAGGACCTTCTCTTCTCGTAATATTACTTGCTCGGCAGTTCTGAAGGAATCTCCTCACCCAAGCCGTGATTCGAAGGGCTGTCTTCCAGCGACTGTATTTAGCAACCTCGAATAGAGGTTCCAGCGTCCTGCTCTTGGCCATTAGAACCACGTTATTTGTTGGTTTTCTTTCGTCGATTAACACGTCAGGTGAGTTGTCGAAGTTCTTTTCTTGTTTCGGCCAAGTTTCTTGAGGTGAAATGAGCCATTCGGGGCCAAGCCACCATAGCGAATTCGTGCAAAGGTTCTGGGCTGACACACCTCTTGTTAGGAAATCAGCCGGGTTGACTTTCCCGGCGCAGTGACCCCAGCGACCAGGATCGGTGCGCTCTTGAATTTCCATCACTCGGTTGTACACAAAGGGTTTTCACTTAGTGGGTGACGACCGAATCCAGCATAGGCAGATGTTCGAGTCGGTCCAGCAGAAGTATTCGTCGCATTTCGGTAGCGTCTCGCGTAGAAACGTTGCTATCCGCGCACCCAGGCAAGCTCCGACGAGTTCAAGGCGCGGTAATGTCAGCCTCTTGATAGGAGCGACCCGAGCTTTCGCGAGCAGCTGTTGGACATAGACGATTCCCGATCTATCTTCGACCCTTAAGTAGGCGACGACACCGTATGCCTGCGGACTTGCGTCAGAGAAGACATGAAGCTGGGAGTGAGCTTCGTCCGTGTTGACTTTGATCAGTGAGCTCCTCTTCAAAGTTAAATCTTTTATGTCTTCAATCTCTGCCGTAAACTTCTTCCACTCATCTTCGAGAGCCTTCGGAAGTGACACATCCCAATCTATTCCTTGCTTCCAAATATCTTGAAATAGGATCTTGGCTCTGATGGTGAATGGAGACAAAAATCCCAAGGGTCGAAAATTCTCGATGTCGCTTGGAGCACCGTTCGCTTCGTGGGTTTTCCGTTCTTGACAATATCCAGGAGGGGGGTCAAGGCTCACACGAAGTGTGTCTTCCTCCGTGTTCCAGTACAGGCTGAGTACCTTCGTTGGTGTATTCTGTATCGCTGACCCTCCGTTTTCCTGTAGTGCCTGTCGCAGCTTGTCCTCGTTGCTCGACCATTTCTGCATGTTCATTCCTGCTAATTTCATGATCTCGGTTGTTTGGTCGTACAAGTGGCAGATCTCCTCAGGCGTTGAAGCGCCGAATACCAAATCATCCACATAGAAGCTTTGCTGGAGCTGAACAGCTGTTTCTTGGTATTTCGAATCTATGTGGTTGAAGAGATACGGAAGCGTAGCCGATAGGAGAAACGGACTCGACGTTGTTCCGAAAGGTACCCGAGTCATCCTGATCTCCTCCAGTCGCGGGAGCGGTTGGTCCTTGGTCGGTACTTTCTCAAACCACAAGAAGCGGAGCGCATCCCTGTCTTCTTCTTTGATAGATATCTGAAGGACGGTCTTCTGTACATCCGCTGTAAGTCCGAATGCATACAAACGAAACCTTATTAGCATCTTTAGAAGGTCGGAGTTCAGGTTCGGTCCCTTTTCAAGTTTTTCATTCAGACTGCATGACGCTGAGTATGGCATAACATGACTGTATGACGAACATAAATGGCTGCTCATATCATGAAAATCATGACTAACTTGTCATGAAAAGTATGATTTACATGCCACGCTCATGGCGCGCTCGCGGCCGTTTGGTTAGCTTGATATACACCAAATTTGGGATTGAGTGACGTGACTATATGACGAACATAAATGACAAGTGGTAATATGGAAATCATGACATGTCATGTGCGACATGACTTGCATGCCACGCTCATGGCGCGCACGCGGGCGTTTCCTTAGCTTGATATACACGAAATTTGGTATTGTGTGACGTCACTGTATGACGAACATAAATGGACAAGTGGTAATATGGAAATCATGACATGTCATGGGCGACATGATTTGCATTCAACGCTCATGGCGCGCTCGCGGCCGTTTCGTTAGCTTGATATACACCAAATTTGGTATTGAGTGACATGACTGTATAACGAACTTAAGTGGCAGGTGGTAACTTGAAAATCTTGGCATGCATGTCATCTAAAACGCCATTTACATGCCACGCTCGTGGTGCGCTTGCGTCCAGTTCGCTAGCTTGATATACACCAAAATTGGTATTGCGCGACATGACTGTATGACGAACATAAATGACAGGTCCTAACATGTAAAACATGACATGCAAATGACGTAAAGCATGATTTGCTCCTTCTTGGCTGCTTCGCATTACATCGATTTCCACAGTGCGCGGGATCTGCCGACTTTTTTACATGGTGCGATCGAAATGACCAGACATGAACAGCTCTGGCGCTCTTCGGTGCGCCGCATTAAATCGGAAGATTGGGGTCCACCCCCACATTCTCCTCTCCACGCGGTGGCCAGGAGTCCTCCAATCCTGCAGGACTGGAAAGAGCATAATGACGACCACGCCCGTGCCTCCAAAGGTCAGTTGACGTCGGTTGGTTGAAGATTCCCCAGGAGGACCCTTTTAGGGAAATGGCATCTCGTCGACGACGCACGAAGGGAGGAGAGGCCAGAAAGTTGACATCGGCACTGTGTCGGCGAGTAGACACCAGCATGACCCCTTCTGGGGTATTGACAGGTCGTCCAAAACGCCACTAGACAGGATGGGCCATACGGCTGGCACCTGCACGGCGCCAGCGAGTCGACACTGTCGGTGCGCAGAGCGCAATTGTTTGTGCCCTGCACCCTGCTCCGGAATGTTGCTCTCGGTTGCTGAGACGGGCGGGTGAACGACAACTCGTGTCGGGCAAGGCGAATGATTCCACGATTCTCGGTATCCGCCGCCTTTCGAAGGACGATGTCAAGGTGGTAATTGTGCGAGGTACAACAGCACCCCCGCCGCCAGATGATACATCGGGAGGATCGAGTTGTTCCATGCAGCTCGGCAGGATCGATGTCCGCGATGTTCCGGAAAGGGTTCTTGCTCTCTCAAAGGGCTTTGTCCAACAGGCAGGCTTCTCTAAGAGCAGGCCTCTGCACACGGCTTCGGTGAAAATGGGTGACAAGCTCCAAGAAACGACCTTTGTCAGCCACACACAATGCGACAAGTGCCACGTGCACGCCACTCTCATCGCCAGACCCAGATTCTACAAATCATTCATTTGACTGCCGACATCTAAATAGCGTAAGGCCAAACAAATAATGTGCACACTAATCCGGACAAGTACCCACTAACTCTCACATGTAATTTCCATTTGGAATTAAGAGAACATTATAGTCAAGCTAAACAAGCAAACTGTAGAGCTTCCGACAACAAGGGAGTCAGTGAGAAATTTCTCTACGCCCTTCACTGTAACACAACGGCATACAAAATACGCTACACTAACACTACACAAAGGTAGAAAATAAATCAAACAAAAGAAAATCATTGTGACCTTCATTCCGTGCTTCTTATCGATTCAGAACGCCCGACTTAAGGCGTCTGCGTTTGTGTGAAGGCCACCTCTCATACAGCGCCCCTCAACATTCTGCTGCTGCAATGCTATGCTCCATCTGAGCAAACGGTCATTCTTAGGTGACGTTTGGTGTAGCCAGGTTAGTGGAGAGCGATCAGGTTTCTATGATAAAGTTAGATCCCTAAAAATAGCACCCCAGTGTTTGCACGGCCCAAACAATGCAAACACATTCTTTCTTCGATGTGCTCTAAGCCTCTTCCTTGAAGCTTAATTTGCGACACAAATACAAAACGGGTCGCACTTCTCCACTCAGGTCCGTCTGACATAGCACTGCTCCTAAACAGCGTTAACTCGCTTTACACTGAATAGCGAAAGGTCTTGCGAAAATCCGGTTCCGTCAAGGACGGGTTTCTCACTCAACACATGCCTCAACTTCTTGAAAGCGGCATCCTTCTTAACTTTCTACGGAAGGTTCACAGTTGCGCTCTTGCGCAGACTGTCTGTGAAAGACTGGTAATCTCCGAGTTAATTCGGAAGGTAATGCTCAAGTAACCTGTCAGGCCGAGGAATGTTCTTATCTCGGTCTTAATGCTAGGTCTACGGTAACCGATCACCACAGCTACCTTGATTTCCGGACAGTCTACGACACCCGTTTCCCAGAACGTGTCCTAAATAAATCTTACTTCAGCACAGCCTAAATTGACATTTTTCTTTCCTTATAGTAAGACCTGCATTTTTCTTTCCCTTTCTAGAACCGCCTGAAGGTGTTAACATGGTCTTTCCACTGTAGTGACGCGCCTGTAGCGACCCTCACGGCTCAGCAGCGGATCACTGGAACGACAGAGTCGAACACAAAGCCAAAACCACTCCGGCCAAAGCAAATGCCCCTTCAAATGCTGATCAAATCGCCAGACCAGCATAAAAAAAAACATTTCCTCGAGACTGAGCTAAGCTAATAAAATAGCATCACGAGCAACGTATCTCAGGAGGAATACCGTAGTTCGGACGAACCCTTAGCTAAAATTAGCCTTTAAGCTCTACGCTTTCGGTCAATGCAGGCAGCAAATGAGCATCCCACACGAAAACGACAATACGCTTTAACAAAGTAAGAAACAACACTGAAATCAAACTCACGCGTATAATACAAAACAAACAGAAATGTAAAACCTACACTGACGCGCATACTAACACGTACACTGCAAAAAACATCAGAAGGTGTCCTACACAGAGGCTTTTACTCAGCCTTCATTTCTATTCAAATCAACGCGCAGCTCTCCATTCGAGCGCTAACCGGTTATCTTCCCAAATGATAAAACACAAACAAGTAAACAAAGAAGTATCTCAATGTCTGCTTCTTCGATGACGAGGAAAGTACACCTTACTACAAAAAAATTTGACGTATCCCTTGCTCATAGGCAGACGTCCAAAATAAGAAGCAAAATCAGTACCAAAACTGAATACATGATGAATTCTTGGTATTCATCACTACACAGCGCTTATCTCAATGCTGCACTCTTTCAGACGAGCTCTGGGGGGTCGCGCATTCCACAGTTTTCGAGGGGTGCGGTCACGACATAGGCACAAAAAACTAACCTGTCCGACGCACTCAGTAGCGGCTACCTTTGTCTCGCGGCCCCCAAGCTCTGACAAACAGGCATATGCACCGCATCGTTTGCATACTGTAGCCCTCCCGCTCAAGCAGTGACCCTTTCGCCACGGTGGGGGACAGCCTTTGTCACTAAGGCGAACGCGATGTTTCCCCACGGGCTTGCATCTACGCTGCAGTGAAAAAGATGAGACCAGGCGAAGACTTCGGCGTCCGGAATTTCTCTGAAATTCGTTTCTTCGCGACGCGCTTCACGCTTGATCTAGATCTCAGCGGGACTCTCAACTTCGGACTTATGGCAGGACGCCTTTTCGGGATCTGCTGCCTGATCTTTCTCCTAGCGTCTCGAGAGATGACGTCATCGCGCTTAGCTACTTTAGTGCGCTTGACTCCGCTCGTCTCTTTCGCGTTACGCTTTCGCCGATGCCGTTTTCTCCCGGAACGGCTCGGAATGCTGGCAGCTTCGACACACTTATTCACAAGTGTGCTGCCTTCACTAGTCTTTGCCAAAACTCCAGATTGGTTCGCTAGCTTCTCCTCGGGACCGTTGCTAGCTGCCTCTGCCTGTGACATAACGGGAGTCCCGATACCTTTAAAGCCAACGCAATCGCCTAGAATGGACTCGATCTGTGGTGGTCTATCGCTGTCGTGGATAGCCCGTTTTCTCTGGCCTTCGATGTCGGCCTCCGGCTCACCCTGACGCACTTCAACGTCTTGCTCTTGGCTTTTGTACAGCTACCGAGGGCGCTTCTATTTCCCCGATAACTGCCTTCTTTGTCTGTACGCCTGAGTCACGCCACGTGGCAGCTGCCTCGGGGTTTTGTCCTTTGCCCTCGGTCGTCTGCCTCTCACGTGGTGCGCCGCTAAGATTTTGCGTCCGCTCGCATGCCTTCGAACTTGGAAGTGCCATGCAAGACGCTTCGGTTTTGTTGTTACTACGGCTTTCGAAGTCGGCCGAACCTACAACTCTCAGGTTTTCCGTCTGCTCGCATGCCTTCGAACTTGGAAGTGCCATGCAAGACGTCTCGGTTTTGTGGTTACTACAGCTTTCGAAGTCGGCCGAACCTACAACTCTCACGTTTTGCGCACGCTCGCATGCCTTCGAACTTGGAAGTGCCATGCAAGACGTTTCGGTTTTGTTGTAACGGCCTTCGAAGTCGGCCGAACCTATAACAGTGAAGTTGCTGAAGTACGTATCTTCAGTTTTATCAACATAATTATGTTGCCGTTTGAGCGCTTCAATTTTACGATCACGTTCGTTCATCTTCCTTTGATGTTCTTCGCTCTCTCTCCTTATTCTTTTCTGTTCCTCTTCCCGAGCTAAGCGCTCGCGTTCCTCTTTCTCTTCCCGAGCTAACAAAGCTTTTCTGGGCCTCAACGGCCTCTTCAAAGCTCAATTCCTCGTTCTCTAAAAGCTCCAAAATTGGCTTTTTTCGTCTTAGCGAGCCGACTGAAATGTTCAGCTCCTGACAAATTTCGAGGAGTTGTTGGACTTTAAACTTGTCCATCTTAGAAATGCACAGTGCTACTCTTCTAAGGTAATCCTGTCCACGAGCCACGAGTCTGCGGACCAAAATTACCAAAATCACCCTACTACACTACCGACCATCTGCGCTAATGAAACGGAAAACCCAGCTTTTTGGACGCATACACAAGAAAAGGAGACGACACACACCCAGCGTGTGTCTGTCGTCTCCTTTTCTTGTGTAGGCGTCCATAAAGCTGGGTTTTCCGTTTCCAAGTATGTACCAACAGGCCCAGCAACAGATTCTTCTGCGCTAATGAGTCTGGCGAAAAGAAGAGCAAACACGTGGCACTCACCACTTCGATGCAGCCGACGCAGGCGAATCCCATAAGCTTCCATCCACTGTTGCGCTATTGGAGTCGCGACTCCCAGCGCTGCGAACCACCGGCGTGATTCGGGTAGCGTAGCCGGTGGGACCTCGAGTGGGTGAGACGTGCCCGAAGCATTCATCGTGACGAGTAGAAGAGAGAAAATACTTTATATACAATATTAAATGCGTAAGCATTTCTTAGCGAACTTCGGCGACTTCGAGCCTATCTATCTATCTAGCTAACTATCTATCTAGCCGCCTACGACTTCGTGCTCTCCTGGCCGTATCGTTAATGGCATTTATACCAAATTTAGTATAGCGTAACATGACTGTATGAAGAACATAAATGGCTGGTCATATCATGAAAATCATGACTAACTTGGAAGATATGACTAACTTGTCATGAAAAGTATTATCTACATGCCACGCTCATGGCGCGCTCGCGGCCGTTTCGTTAGCTTGATATACACCAAATTTGGGACTGAGTGACGTGACTTTATGACGAACATAAATGACAAGTGGTAATATGGAAATCATGACATGTCATGTGCGACATGACTTGAATTCCACGCTCATGGCACGCACGCAGGCGTTTCCTTAGCTTGATATACACCAAATTTGGGACTGAGTGACGTCACTGTATGACGAACATAAATGACAAGTGGTAATATGGAAATCATGACATGTCATGAGCGACATGATTTGCATTCAACGCTCATGGCGCGCTCGCGGCCGTTTCGTTAGCTTGATATACACCAAATTTGGCGTTGAGTGACATGACTGTATAACAAACTTAAGTGGCAGGTGGTAACTTGAAAATCTTCGCATGCATGTAATCTACAACACCATTTACATGCCACGCTCGTGGTGCGCTTGCGTCCAGTTCGCTAGCTTGATATACACCAAAATTGGTATTGCGCGACGTGACTGTATGACGAACACAAATGACAGGTCCTAACATGTAAAACATGACATGCAAATGACGTAAAGCATGATTTGCTCCTTCTTGGCTGCTTCGCATTACATCGATTTCCACAGTGCGCGGGATCTGCCGACTTTTTTACATGGTGCGATCGAAATGACCAGACATGAACAGCTCTGGCGCACTTCGGTGCGCCGCATTAAATCGGAAAATTGGGGTCCACCCCCACATTCTCCTCTCCACGCGGTGGCCAGAAGTCCGCCAATCCTGCAGGACTGGAAATAGCAAATGACGACCAAGCATGTGCCTCCAAACTTCAGTTGACGTCGGTTGGTGTCGTGTCCGTCCGTGTCCGTCCGTGTCTGTTGTTGTTCCTCGCACAATTACCACCTTGACATCGTCCTTCGAAAGGCGGCGGATACCGAGAATCGTGGAATCTTCGCCTTGCCCGGACACGAGTTGTCGTTCGCGCGCCCGTCTCAGCAACCGAGAGCAACATTCCGGAGCAGGGTGCAGGGCACAAACAATTGCGTTCTGCGCACCGGCAGTGTCGACTTACTGGTGCCGTGCAGGTGCCAGCTGTATGGCCCAGCCTGTCTAGTGGCGGTTTGAACGAGCTGTAATTACCCCAGAGGGGGGTCATGCAGGTGTCTACTCGCCGACACAGTGCCGATGTCAACTTTCTGGCCTCTCCTCCCTTCGTGTCGGTGATGAGAACCTCTGGGACGCCATGCCACAGGACGATGCCCTTCAACGAAGAACTTTGCTACCTTGGTGGCGCTGCCTTTGGTAGGGCTCTTGTTTCGGCGTAGCGGGTAAGGTAGTCGGTAGCTACGATGATCCACCTGTTTCCGACAGCCGACGTCGGGTAACGGCCCCGGTAAGTCCATGCCGATTTTCTGGAACGGTCGACGAGGTGGTCCGATGGGCTGCAAAAGTCCCGCTGGCCTTGTCGGCGGTGTCTTGCGTCGCTGACAGTCCCGGCATGTCCTCACGTAACGAGTGACGTCGGCGGCAAGCCGTGGCCAGAAGTACTTTTCTTGTAACCTCGCGAGCGTGCGGGAAAAACCGAGATGGCCACGTCGGGTCGTCGTGCAGGGCATGCAGAATTTCTGGCCGCAGTGCCGATGGTACAACTATAATGTAGCTGGCTCGGGCCGGAGAGAAGTTCTTCTTTACGAGGACGTTGTTTTTCAAGAAAAAGGATGTCAATTCTCGCCTGAGTACTTTTGGGACAACGATGGTCCTGCCCTCCAGGTATTCCAATAGACCCCTCAGTTCCGGGTCGGCTCGCTGTCCTTCGGCGAAGTCGTCGGCACTTATGGCTCCTAAGAAGCTGTCATCATCTTGGTCGTCGGGCGGTGGTGGGTCGACGGGGGGCACGAGACAGGCAGTGGGCGTCGGATTGTTTCCTTCCGGACTTGTACACGACGGTTATGTCGAATTCTTGAAGTCTTAGGCTCCACCGTGCGATGCGACCTAAAGGGTCCTTCAAGTTAGCTAGCCAACGCAAGGGGTGGTGGCCGCTCACATCTTTGAAAGGCCTGCCGTAGAGGTAGGGGCGAAACATGGATGTAGCCCAGATGATGGCAAGGCACTCCTTTTCTGTTGTAGAATAGTTGGCTTCCGCCTTGGATATTGACCGGCTAGCATAACTGATGACCCTTTCCAGTCTGTCAGATCTCTGCATGAGCACGTAGCCGAGTCCAACACTGCTCGCTTCGGTGTGTACTTCTGTTTCGGCGTATTCGTCGAAATGCGCAAGTATCAGAGGCGTCTGTAGGCGTCATTTAAGTTCTTCAAATGCTTGGATTTGCGAAGTTTCCCACTTGAATTCCACGTCGGCTTTCGTGAGGTGAGTTAGCGACTCGGCGATCCTTGAAAATTCCTTGACGAAGCGTCTTTAAAAGATGCACAAGCCGAGAAATCGGCGCACGGCCTTTTTGTCAGTGAGCGGCGGGAAGGCAGGTGATGGCACCTGTTTTCCGCGGGTCGGGGCGAACTCCTGACTTGCTAATGACGTGGCCCAAGAACAAGAGCTCCTCGTATACGAAGCGGCACTTCTCTGGCTTCAGGGTTAGTCCGGAGGTCTTGATTGCTTGAAGTACTGCTTCAAGGCGCCGGAGGTGTTCGTGGAAGTTTGAGGCAAACACAACGACGTCGTCCAAGTACACAAGGCACGTCTGCCACTTTAAGCCAGCCAGTACTGTATCCATGACACGTTGGAAAGTTGTAGGTGCCGAGCAAAGGCCAAAGGGCGTGACAATGAAATCGAAGAGGCCGTCCGGTGTTATAAAGGCAGTCTTCTCTCAGTCTCTCTCGTCGACTTCGATTAGCCCATAGCCGGTCTTGAGGTCGATCGACGAAAAATACTTCGAGTTGTGGAGTTGGCCCAGGGCGTCGTGTATGCGTGGGAGAAGATACACGTCCTTTTTCGTGATTTTGTTCAGGCGACGATAATCGACGCAGAAGCGTAGGGTTCCGTCCTCCTTCTTCACTAAAACCACGGGTGACGCCCACGGACTCTTGGATGGCTGAATGATGTCGTCGCGTAGTATTTCGTCGACATGTTTCTTCACGGCCTCGCGTTCACTCGTCGAAACTCGGTACGGGCTCTGTCGAACTGGTCGGGCACTTTTTTCTGTTATGATGCGATGTTTCGCGACTGGGGTCTGTCGAATTCTTGACGACGCCGAGAAGCAGTCCCTGAATTGCAGGAGGAGGGCTCTGAGCTGGTCTTGCTTGACCTTCGGAAAGCTCGGGTTAACGTCGAAATTTGGTTCGGGACCTCGATTCGTCGAAGCAGGTTCGGCAGCATCGAAGAGGGCGAAAGCATTGCTGGCGGGCCACACATTCGTCGATGGAGGCGACCGTCGTACAAATGGTGAGGTGCTATATTCGTGGCTGAAGTTTGGCAGCACTACCTTTGCTTTACCGTCACGCAGCTCGGCCATACCTCTTGCGACGCACATTTGAAGGCTCAGGAGTAGGTGCTGATCGTCCTCGATGACACCTTCAAGGTTCGCGGATTTTTCGGTGCCGACGGAAATAATGACGCTTGACAGCGGTGGAACGGTCACCTGCTCTTCTATCACATTCAATACATGGTTCCCTGGTGTCGCGTGGGGCGGGAGCGGTTTTTCTGAGGTTAGTGTTATCGACTCAGACCTGAGGTCGATGACGGCGCCGTGGTCACTTAGGAAGTCAATTCTAAATATCACATCCCTGGAGCAGTGTTGTAGGAATACAAAGCTCACAGGATAAGTCCGGTTATTGATGGTGACCCTCGCCATCCAGACTCCAATCGGCGTTATCAGGTGGCCTCCAGCTGTCCGGATTTCGGGTGCACTCCAAGCAGTGTTTACTTTCTTTAGCTTGGCGCCGAATAGCCCACTGACGACGGAACAGTCGGCCCCAGTGTCGATGAGAGCGGTGACGTTGTGGCCGTCGATGAGAACGTCGAGGTCGCTAGTCCGTCGCCTTGCGTTGCGGTTAGGTCGCGACGTCGGATCACGACGTCGGATCGCGGCTGCGTCGATTTGTTGCGCTGCTTCCATCCTGCGTCGCCAGATCTTCCTCGGTGCGCGAGGTTTCATCGACAGCGCTCTGTCTGCTTCGCGTCGTATTCAGCAGGTTTCGTCGCGGCGTCGTCGTCGGCGGAGGCTCTTCGTTAGTTCGTGGTACAGCAACCGCACCTCCATTGGTTGCTGCCCCTAGTTTTCCGGATACGGTCTAGGCGACCAGCCCCGGTTCGGGCCAGTGTACTGCCGGTGGTGCGGCCACATGTGGCGGCCGGGTGACGGTGAACGGGATGATGGTCGTTGTTGCCACTGTGTTCCGGAAATGTAGTCGGCAATGTTAAAAGGTCGTTCACCCCACTGCGGACACGGCGCGTTGACGGCGAAAGCCACGCAGCCCCATCTGTCAGTACTGGCAGCGGCGGTAGGTGTGGCCGGCCTCCCCACAATGGTAGCAGAACGGGCGGTTGTCAGGGGCGCGCCAGACGGCGGTTTTAGATGCGAAGCATCTTATGCTCAGGGGCTCTGTCCGTCTCTCCCGCGTCCCGCGTACTCCGTCCCCGTCCCGCGTCCGGCCAATGTCATGAAGTAGGGAAGCACCCATTATGCGAACCAGAACGCTGTAGTAATATGAAGGCCGTCAACCCTAACACAGTCATCATAGTCATGGCCGAGAGCACAGAGAGGCTGCTTAGCAATGTTAGGCAGGTGGTGTCTGTCGCCCAGGTTGACCCCATTCCTTAATCTTGCATGCATGTATTTGGAGGGGGGCTTAGTCCGTCCCTCAGTCCCCCCGTCCCACACCACCATAGCGCATGCGCGTCCCCTCTCTCTCCTAAGCTCACCCCCCTTTCTCTCCTCTAGGAATCGTCTACTCTGCGGAGCGGCCCCCCGCGTCCCACACCCCCCACAGCGCATGCGCTGCCCCTCCGCTGTGCTCTCCTACGCTCACCCCCCTTCCTCTACTCTAGGAATCATCTACTCTACGGAGCGGCGCATCCGCATCCTCTGCCCCTCTCTCCTCTAGGAATACTCTACTCAACGGAGCGGCTCCGGCGTCCCGCATCCCCACAGGGCATGCGCGTCCTCTCCCCCTCTCTCCTGTTGGAATCATCTACTCTACGGAGCGGCTCACGCGTCCCACAGCGCACGCACGTCCCCTCTCTCTCCTCTCCTACGCCCCCCCCCCCCGTCCTTTCCTCTAGGAATCCTCTACGGAGCGGCGCGAACGACAGGTGGTGTGACAGCTGCTTACTCCGCTGGGGGGCGCCACGGTAGTTCCGCGGTATGAAAATGACGGAGAGCGCGCTCCTCATTCTCTCTCCTGTGCAGCACCGCGATGAGCGCCCGGACCACTGCCGTGAAATGAGAGCGGCGACGTTCCTCCCGCTCAAGCTAATTATCTCCCCGCTGCTTCGCATCCACACATGGTTCCCTTTAGCGGGAGATGGGGAATTTTTTCTTGGCGCGTAGCGCTAGCCGACAGGAGGACGGTAGGGCATCGGTCGTGGTGGTGGTGGCGGCGGCGGCGTGTGGCGACGGAACTGCGGCGATGCGGTGACTTGATGTTGTCGCGGAGCGGGAACCGGACGGCGAAGTGCAGCAGCGTAGGTCATAGCCTCCGGATGTGGCTGCGGTGGTTCGGGAACGGCAGCTGCTGTTGGAGCTCTGGACTGAGAGGCCCTCCGGACATTCCTTAATGAAAATAAAAAGTGTTAGAAGCGAAGCATCTTATGCTCGGGGCTCTGTCCGTCCCTCCCGCGTCCCCCCGTCCCGCGTCCCGCGTCCGGCCACTTTCATGAAGTAGGGAAGCACCCATTATGCCAACCAGAACACTGTAGTAATATGAAGGCCGTCAACCACTACGACAGTCATCAGAGTCATGACCGAGAGCACAGAGAGGCTGCTTAGCAATGGATAGGCAGGTGGTGTCTATCGCCCAGGTTGACCCCATTCCTTGATCTTGCTTGTATGTGTTTGGAGGGGGCTTAGTCCGTCCCTCCTTCCCGCGTCCCGCATCACCACAGCGCATGCGCGTCCCCTCCCCTATCCTCTCCTACGCTCACCCCCTTTCTCTACACTAGGAATCATCTACTCTACGGAGCGGCGCCCGCGTCCCACATCCCCACAGCGCATGCACGTCCCCTCCCCCTCTCTCTCCTCTCCTCTAGAAATCCTCTACGGAGCTGCGCGCACGACAAGTGGTGTGACAGCTGCATACTCCGCTGGGGGGCGCCACGGTAGTTCCGCGGTATGAAAATTACGGATCGCCACAATGAGCGCCCGGCCCGCTGCCGTGAAATGAGAGCGGCGACGTTCCTCCCGCTCAAGCTAATTATCTCCCCGCTGCTTCGCATCCACACATGGTTCCCTTTAGCTGGAGATGGGGAATTTTTTTCCTCTCTCTCCCAACGCTAGCTAGCTCAATAGAATGCTTTGTTGGGCGCGTTGGTTCATTATGGAAAAGATTTGAGCGCAAAAAAGGACGGGACACAAGACAAGAAGACGACTACACGAGCGCTCAATTCTAACAAAGACATAAAGTGTTCCACGCTAATGCCTGCTTGCTAGCTCGGATCGTTTCGTGAAATGTGGAGTCAAACGGCGATTTTACTGCCCGTTGCGCATGTCCAGGGTCTTCTCGATAGTCGTCGCTTCCGAGACAAATTCTTGGACGCTGCTCGGTGGGTTCCGCATCAGTCCCGCGAAGAGTTCCTGCTTAACTCCTCGCATGAGGAGGCGCACTTTCTTGTGTTCGGGCATTGCAGGGTCTGCGTGGCGGAAGTCTAGTCATCTCCTCCGTGAAGAGCGCCACGTTTTTATTTGGCAAGTGCACACGGGTTTCGAGGAGAGCTTCTGCCTTCTCCCTGCGCACAACATTCGTGAATGTGGCCAGGAACCTGGTGCGAACAATATCCCACGTTGTAAGGTTTCGCTCTTGATTCTCGTACCAGGTCCGAGCGGCGTCTTGTAAGGCGAAATAGACATGCCGAAGCTTGTCGTCGTTTCTCCAGTGGGTGAAGATGGCGACCCGGTCGTATGCTTCTAACCAGCTTTCCGGATCTTCAGCTCATGATCCCCGGAATGTTGGCGGGTCTTTGGGCTGCCGGAACACCATTGGTGTAGGCGGCACAGGGGTGGTCATCGTGCCTGCGGATGAAGTCAATGCCTTGGTTGGCCTGGTGTTTTCAGGGAGGAGCCCGTGCTGCCTGCGGCTGGCGCGACGAACAGGGTTATCCTTTGCGTCGTCTCCTTCGCGGCTTGGGCTTGGGTCAGCGCCTCGCGGGGGCGTCCGGAGAATGGGACGAAGCAGCACCTCCACCAGATATCACGTGGTCGTGACGTCGACGAAGGCAGCAGTCGGCCTGTCCAAGTTGAAACTCTTTATTTAGCCGAACTTGTGGCCGGAAAACCGAAAAGTCAAACTAGAGCCAGCAATGCACGCTGTGCACTAATACACTGATAGCGGCGAACATAGCGTCGGCAGTCGATAAACTGATCATCACTGGGACGCGCCGTCTTTTATACAGCATGCGTCGAACTTTCCAGTCTTATCACTTGTGGTCGCGCAAGCTCTGGAATAATCTTGAGTGTTCGCGCACTGTGCGCAATGTTAACAAAACGATCTACTACAAACGTGAAGCTTCTCGAACACCTGAGGCGCAATCTGCGCGGAGCATTGCAACAGTCCTTGTGGGTTTCAACCGAGCACACCAAAACAACGCACGTGGTAGTATCAACAGATCTGTAGCGCCCACTGGGCTTGCTATTACCCTCTATCCATACGGACATTTTCAAAAGACATTGGCAAAACAGTTGAAGTTTGCCACAATACATCGAGATGGTGTTGCGAACAGCGTGACGTTAAGCTTTCAGAAAGCACTGGTGCTTGAATAAGTTGCATGGGCGAAGATAACCTCGTCATTCGTTTGGCAAGGGCCTAGCGTGCTCTCCATTCTTGCATCAAACGAGCTTGCCTGTTGCTATGTCGAGGTCCAAGCGTACTTTTTAAAGTACAGTATCATAACTTCTGAAAAAATACAGGTTAACTCTATAAAAATTTGCACGTCTTGCTGTCTATTACGGTTAATTAAATATGCGAAATCTCAATAAAGTCGAACCAGAAGTTCTTGCATTGTCCTCATGGATTAAGCAGGAGCTGCACGCCGACAGAGGACCCCGACAGGCTCCATCATTGGAACCAGAAGACACCATGTATGCGCGGAACTTTCATCAGGGAGCGCCATGGGTGCGGGCCAGTGTTGTGGACGTCACACCGCCGTCAGCCCATGTCAGCCTTGATGACGGGTCTATATGGCGCCGACACGGCGACCAATTGCGATAGCCCAGACAGGACCACCGGTGTCTTCTGACACAGACGCGGTGCACAGTGCTGACTCTAGCAGAAGGACGTGTTGTTGGGCTTGTACTTCTTGCTGAGTGACATAATGCAGCGTTAAAAAAACACACACCACAAAGTAAGAAACGCAAACCGACGGGACAGGCGCTAATGTCATCATTGAGAGTGCTGACTGTGTGGCTATAATTCAACAGAAGCAGCCTGTTTCCTCTGCCTCAACTGTTTTGGACACGCCGGAGCAAGAGGCTCACGGGCCGCCCGGAAGTTCTCCTAAAAGTGTCCATAGATGATGACATTACTGCAAGCGACAGTGGTTACGCCTCTGGGCAGTAACTATTCCGTGACTGCGCCTTGCACACCAATGTTGCGACGCAGCAAAAGGTCGAGAAAACCAGTGATTAGGTACTCCCCGTAGTTGTTCGTCGTAATAAGGGAGGAGTGTCACAATGTTAATAGCTAAAATGCAGCGCCCTCGCGCAGCGCTGTTGTTTTGTGTGTTGAAGTGTCACGCCTGGGGATTTGGGAAATGGGATGCTGAAAGAATAAAGACTCAGTTCGTTCTGGGCTTTCGCAGCGTCATGTCTCATTTGGCTATCGAGCTCCTGATGGCCTCTTAATACTGCTAGTCTTCCGGCCATCTTACTTGTATCAGAAACACGTCGCCCTCGATGCCCTTCATTATATCATTCTTTATTGTGAGGTATCAAAAGAATAAAGCCTCAGCCCACACCATCAGAATATATCAGGCAATGTCAATAGAAATTTTGACGGGGAAGCAGACGGGGACCCCAACCCCAGACAACCCGGACAAAAAGAAAATCTTTTCTCGCTGCTAACATGTTACATCGAGTTTAATCTTCCCCTGATGAATCCTTGCGAGTGGTAGTTCGAATTGAACGCTGCTGCTTGTAATTGAAGTGCTTGAGCTCTTCAGTCTTGTGTTCCTGGAGTCTCTTGCTTGTGTTGTTTTCATTATATGTTTGAACCTTGTCGGCTTCGTAAATGTCAGGATTGAAGCGACGGCAGAGGCCTACGACGTCCTCGATATATGATGCGAGACATTCGCCAGACAGTTGGGCGTGATCACGCAAGCGCTGTTCTGCGCGGAGCATGCGCACTGTCAGTCGGCCAAATACGTCCGCGAAGGTAGTTTTGGAGAGTGGCCCTATTGGTAATCTCAGCTTTGTGGTTGTTGAACCAGAGTTCCGCTACTTCTCTGAGGTAAATATGCGCGTGGTCAAGTTTGTCGTTATCGTCCCACTTGTTATTGATGCTTACTCGTTCATACGAAGAGAATCAGTCCTCCACGTCCTGCTCATCGGTACCACCGAAGATGACTGGGTCTCGCTCTCCTGCGACGCCGGGACAGCGGGCAGGTGGGGATGTGGGAGCAGTCTGCTGTGCAACGTCGGTGGGCATCGTTGATGGCGAAAGTAGAGCCCGGTTGCGGAGTTCCAGGACTTGGAAAGGAAACCAGCACTCTCCACCAGTTGATAGTACGCGTTTAGCGGGGAGCACGTGACACGTTTATTAGAGAATTGACAGAGGTGAAGCGACCAGATGTCAAGCGATGCAAGCGCGAGCAGCAACAACAGTCATCTTTCTCTTCTTTCGCTGGTGCTTTTGTCTGTGCCATATAACATACTACAGTATACTACAGTACTACTGGCGTTGTCGTTGAGGCTGGGAGCGCCCGGAACAGAAGTCACGATCGAACACCCAGGATCATGCAAAGACGTGACAGGTGTTGTCACGTCTTTGCATGATCGAGTGGCAAATGTACGGGCGGATTCACGGTTACCCGAATGATCCCTCCGAGCTTCGCCCACTCACCATCAATCACTTCGTGGATATGCTGTGATTTTTAAAGACGATAGTCTTTCTTGGGATACTTAAACGGAGAAATTTTGGTCTGTTTCTCTGTTTGTCGGCACGTCACACGATTCAGCTACCCGGCCAAAGTTTAACCACTTTCTCAGCGCCCGGCCATCTTGCACAAGTATTTTTGTTCATACTTGTGAACATTGTCGACCAAAAAGCAAATGTTACGCATGTCTGAGGAGCAACGTCAATAAATAGGTAGTCTCTGGTATGTTTCTTTATAAGAAAATACATAGATACGTAATTATGAAGACCCCAGCGTTTATTAGGCTGCGCTCAAAAAGCGACGCTATGCACGAAAAAGCCCTCGGCCGACGATATGTTGCTGCTGGGTTCTGCACAAGGTGATGTTTCTCGACAGCACTCCCAGATGGCGTCCATGTCTCACGCAGCGCCTCTATTTTATCAAGGCCAGCCAGATGCGGCCGATTCAACATAGAGAAAGCGCTGTCTGAGGCAAGGCAAAACAGTGTAGTACGGCCGGCAGAAGACTATCGTCTTTCGACGACATTTGCAGCGAAGCACGCAGACACGCGGCCAATTTTTTCTATTGACATTCTTTGTGTTGTAAAAGATGCACATCATTTGGGGTCTTATAAGGAGTGGCGCAAAATAAGCTTGTCATCATTACAGCACAAAGTAGATATAAACAAGGAAGACTAAAACGTCACTTTTTAAGATATGCACATTTTAGGCTGTTTTTTCTTGTCATTGGCGGCGTTCCTTTAATCGCAGGGAAACACAAGTGTCGAATTGGATGCAGTTGTAAGTGCCAGCCCTCTCCCGTTGTGTTCTTCCTCTGTATTTCGTGTTTCCCGCTGGTTTATATCCGATTCGACATGTACCAACTAGCCCAGTCAATCGCCTTAGAACTGAAGTATGCCGGTGCGTCACGTCGTTATATTCGACACAGATCCTGACGACTACAAGCATGTGTGCGGAGCCAGCAAGTACCCGCATCTAACACGAATCCACCGTCGTCTGGATCGGCGTGGAGCTGCTGTGGGAGCCGGGACGTGATACGTCATTGTTATCACGCTGCCTGTTTATTTGCAATAAGATCATACTTCCGACAAGATTTGTTCACTATGCGAGCGTACTAAGGCAGGACTCCAGAATTACAAAAAAAACGCGACCTAACGTGGGAAATATCGGTCGAAATATCTGCCCTACAACGGACTTTGGTGTTGCTCCTAAAACCTGGTATTTGCATAAGTCCAATGTTGGCGCTCAATGCTGGTTCAATGTTCACAATGTTATAAAGATAACACGAGCGAACTTTACACGTAATACCTATCTCTGATTTTGGCGATATTTTATAAGCAGTGGGAGCTTCAACATTTTCTTTGTGCCATTGTTTATTACCACAGTTTCCTTTGGTTGTGCCAACAATTTGCCGAACATTTCGGTGCATAATTTCAAGCACAACTCAGCGGGCAAGCTGTGTATCCGTCCATTCATAGGTAGCGTAAGAGTAGTCCCTATTACGAAATAAATACCCACAAAAGATTACCTTTTTTTGCAGTCCTCGGTAACGAGGCTAATATCGAACGCTAAATACCCAGCGTCTTACCTGCTAAACACTCCGTCGTACACACAATGAATAAATCTGGACAACCTATAAAACACTTTGCATGAAGGCATTGTTGAATTTTTGGCCAACACATTCATTCACTGATTGTGCATTGCCGCGTCATCGCAATACGGAATAATGAGCCACGTGATATTGATTCGTTAAAAATCCTGCCAAATTTTGTGAAAAATTACAACGTCTAAGCTTGACTTGGCGTAATGACGTTTTGCTTTTTTGTTTCTCGCTCTTGCCCTAGAGTGTCTCTTTTGCCCTTCTAACGTTCAAATATTTTAACATTGGAGCTGCGTAAGCAGACCGTAATCTGTCTATCGCGAGCAGTAAACTATCATTATCATGAACCTGCGCGTGCTCTGTTCATCCTCCTCTTCATCGTCATCGCCCACGTCATCTTCTGCGTCGTTCCCAGAACATGTCCGCCGATTTCTCCAGCGCGGGATGCAATAACTCTTAGGGGTCATTTTATGCCAAATATCCCAGCCATTTTGGCGAACATCTCAAATGTATTCGAACAAATTGTACTGATTTATTGTTTTCAATAGAAAGAATTGCTTTAAAACTTCGGAGAGAAAAGATTTTTTTGATAACGTGGGGGCCTTCCTGATTTCGCAGAATGTCGTCTCGGTGTTGTTAGTAAGAAAATTTATTCCAAGAGTATTGTTACTCGTTTCAGTACCAAATTTAATTTACATATTAAGCAAAGGTGTTTCTGTAAGATGTTTGGAACTCAACAATATTACTGCAAATTTTTCTGTCATATACGCCATGAAGATTTTTGCCAAGAAATTTCTAGGTTTGCACTTTTTCAGTTGCAACATTCCGCCTTGTATGAATATCTGAGTAGCAAACTCTATGAAATGTATATTTTGCGATAAAAGTATTTTCAGACCCCTCGAGTTCCTAAACATGTTAAGGCACTAAAAAAAACACAACATAAATGAACCGGCCCAGCTTTTCACGCTTCTAAAGTTTGTAAACGTTACAACAAAAAAAATACGAACTTTAAAAGACCACTCTTTTGGTACATATTGAGACGCAATTTAAACCACGTGTTGCTCTAATTAGGTCACTTACATACCTCAATCGAAAGCAAATAAACCGTTCTAGTTTTATGGCAAGTTTTGTCACTACCATTTTCGTTTTAAGGAAGAAAATAATTTTTGAAATTTCCCTATGAAGGCAAAGAGAAACTTCATTGAGGAAGCTGCCGCATGACGAAATGGCAACGTAGCCACCAATGGAGAATTTCAAAATTGATTTTTTCTTTAAACAACAATTGTAATGATAAAGCATGTCTTATAAGAACTGTTCATTTGCTTTCTACTGAAGTATGAAGGCGATTTTTAATTGGAGCACCACGTGTTAATTTCGTCTCAATGCGGACCGAAATGATGACTTTCTAAAATTCACGGTGTTTTTCGTAAGTTCTAAAATCTTCACTGGTCTGGCATTATTTTTAATTCTAAATGTACCTTCAGCAGAGTAAGCATAGAGGAGATTTTCATACATGGCGAAATATTGCAATAGAAAAATGGATACATAGAACATTTCGGCAGGATTCCTGGAGGCGTATTTCGCACAAACTTGCCGTCATATTATTGAACTTCACACACTATACACAAAGGCCTTTGCTTAATATGGAAGCGAAATTTAGTATTGAACAAGGAAACGTTAGTCTTAGAATAAATTTTGTTACATACAGCACCCAGACAACATTATGGAGAATTCGAAAGGCTCCCATGTTACCAAAGATTTTTTTTTCTCTCCGAAATATTCCAGTGATTCGCTGTTTTCAATGTCCATTAATCAGCACGACTTTTTTCGAATACATTTCAGATGTTTGGTTGGGACGTTTGGCGTGGAATGATCCATGGGTGAGACAAAGAGCAAAGAGAGAGTGAAAGAGAGAGAGAGAACGAGAAGTAAAGACAGAGAAAGAGCTATTCTTGGGCGAAACTTTCTTTGTGAGGCGAGATTTGAACCCCCATACCCACGATATCAAGGCGAGCGTCTTAAACGCTTGGCTCTCCAGGCACTTTTTTGTGGAGTATGGTATTTGATAGAATGCGTATTGTAAAAAATAGCACACATAGTATCACACAGAGTTACACTACTGCAGTTACATAGAGACGATAAGCGTACAAGCAGTGCTAAGAAAAATTCGAAGGCTAACAAAGTGTCATGTTCTAGCGAGAGTTCGTAAAGTGTTGCGCAGAAAAGCAGGTGACGCAGCGCAGCTCACGAAGATCAATCCGATGTAATCTCAGGTTCATCGTAAATATCCCTAGGGGCACAGGTAATTTTTTTTAAAATTCGAAATTAGGTTTTTTGCCTGTTTGAAATAATTAAGGCTTTCTTAACAATATTCCGTGCTCCACACATGTTTGCGCGCTTCGATTGAGCTAAAAGACTAGGTTTTCTAGACCAACTGACAAGAGCCAAGCCCCTTTTTTCTCAGACGGTGCACAACTTGAGTTTTCTGCCTCAAGTGAGTTTTTTTAGTCAAAGCTGGTTGTTTCCCCGAGCTTAGAAGGTTTTAAAAAGTATTCCAGCTACTTAAATGCACATGGTGCAGCTTTTTTTTTAACACGCGTGGCGTTTACTAAGTCCACTTACCTTGTGTGTCTGAGACAGGCACGGATACGTGGTTCTGTGGATTTATTTCGAGCTTAGTTGCGCCTTCGTTGATTTTGTTGCTACGGCAAAAGATATTCTCGTGTTGACGAATCAAAGAAACTGTTTAGAAAACGCAGTATATTTGGAAATCGACAAGCTTCTGCTACTACCAGAAACGATAACGGGAGCACTCGTGTGAGCACTTCAGCAAGTAACGTTTTTCTTCATTACGCGTCGCCTCAAGGACGGTATATCACCTGTAATGGCAATGTCTATGCTTTGGGCGATGTGGAGCTTCTGCAAACCGTGATTACGAGTAACTGTCTGCAAAAGAATGCGGAGAAACCGTGGAACTCGTAGAGAACTCACTGGATTGTGTTCTTTAGAATGGAAACCGTCAGAACTGCCACCTTTGAAACCATTCTAACTTTCAAAAATGCCTGCATGGCCCGAGTAAACGCTTTCAAGGCCGTTGGGCATATCACCGAGGCTCAACACTGTTATATGGTTGGCTGAGATACACCGCCATCGACAGTATTGTGCCATTAGACAGACAGATGATGTGACAAAACAAGCCAGGGAACGAAGTAAACAAGAAAGGAAGAGAAGAGCTGATTCGTGTGATGACTACAAGGCAGCTTGTTATTAATTTAATTTTCAGTACATCTTCTTTTTGAACAAACGCGTAATAAACTTGTTTTTCCTCTTTATCTCTCAATATATCGAAACCAATTTTGTTTGTTACATTTGCCGCATTATCAAAACAACTTGAAAAAACAGAAGGCTGACTTTTTACCAGGATAAACCAAACATCAGTACGAAGCTACTGAACTATAATGGTGTACGTATGAGTAGTAGTTCTTACTATTTTGGCAGTATTTCATAAAAAATAACGAATAAAATACTTCCTTTGCTAAAAACATCGCCAAAATGTCAACACCTGAAGCACAATTATAATTCTAGCTCCATTGCAAGAAGAGATGCCGACAAATAGAATGAACGAAAGCCGAACCCTTTATATATAGTAGTTTCAGAGAAAATGGGTCTTAAAAGGCCACTAAACCCCCCTCCGATATTTTTTCAAACATTTCAAGTAAACATGCGCATCGTGTGCAGAATGCCGTCACGATCAACGATTCCACATGCGGCAGCGCTACAAGCCGCGGGCGCGCCACAAATTCCAAAAAACAATCCCTCCTCCTTCCCGAGCTCCTTCCAGCCTCCGCGTGACGTCAGGAAGTTGAATAGGTGACGTAGAGCGCAAGTCATGCTGCGATTGGTCGAACACGATCCTGCGACTTCCGGTATGTCAGCAATCAGCTGGCCGCGCTCCTTGTTGTTCGTCGTGTTGCCCGTGCGGAGGTGTTCTGGCACGGCGTGTCACCGTACGGATCCACCATAGACCTCAGACTCTGCCCAGGCGGCGCTGCGAAAAACGCCGCCACCAGCGCTCTCATCGCCGCCCTGGCCATAACTGGGTAGTGCAAAGAGAGCCATCCGCAAGCGAATGTGCATAGGCCACTACAGAACCCCCCATCTCTTGTTGGTGTTGAGGCGCGGTTTCCAAAAAATCAAGGACCTGGAAAGCTTCTTCCGTAAATCCACTCTCGCTTCAGAGAAGCAGGAATCTCATGAAAGCGATTTGCGTGTACAATGCAACAGATGTTTCAGTTATTTCGGCGTACTGCAACTCACAAGCGCAAGCGAACATCGCATGACATCGAGTTCGAGGCACTCCAACGTGCGTTCTGTAACGCCTAATTGCCTTAAATTTGGGCATATACAAAATGTCAAAGCGATGACGTGCGTACACGAGCAATGTTTCTTACGATCAGTGGTACAAAGCTCGCTTTATCAGGCACGAATGGTCCCGGCGATTTTCGCCTTTGCAGTTGCATTCTCCATCCATCTCTCGCTTCCTGTGCGTTGAACTGTTTTATTACGCATCCTCGAATGTACTGTTGACGGTTGTCTTCCGTTTGTATATACTGCAAATGGGGATACGTGCGTGTCCACTTTCTCGGTGTACAATGAAAGGCAAAACCGTGGCCTCCGAGATAGCTCCGCGGCAATCGCGGAGACCACGGATAAGAAAAACCTGACGGTGGTCACGACCAAAATTTTGGGATTTACTTGTATGACGCACGTGTTAGCATTTGCAAGTTAAAGCCCGAAATTAGAACCTTGAATGTGTACGTGCGCGATGCTGTGTTAAGATGGCAATGTCTATGATGTGGTCGCGGATGTGCGATGTTTATCACGCGCGCTTCACCAGTCTGCATTTAACTGCTGCACGGCGCGCACCGCGGTCTGAGGCTCTGCTGAGCTTCAAATTCAAGGTTACCACGGTTCTACATCAATGCTACTCATAACACTAACATGAGACCCACATTATCACACTTTCTCATGCGACAGGCTGTGGCGAACGTAATTCGCTCACCCACCACGTTCGCAATTCGGCCCGTATCCACAGTTCTCGCGTTTCTGCTTCGTGCAACAGCTACAGAAATCAGTAAAACAAGTCATTTAGGTCCGTGGCAATTCACAGCGCAACAGTAGCTTCGACTGAAGCCTTTCTTCGTAGCGCGGAGCTGTTGTGTCTGCTCTTGTTTTCGCCGTCGTTCTGGCACGCACTTCATGGCGGTTCGGTTGCGCGTCCGACTAGCGGAGATAAATTCGTAGCTCTTTTTCTGAGTGTTCAATGCGCCAACACACCAAATATTTAGGTTAATTGTTGTTTCCAACTCGCTAGTTGCACCCGGTGGCAAAGCAAACTGTGCAAGAGAGCCGGACTTTGCACTACCCAAAACTGCTCCGACAGGTGGCGCTACGTGTCTGCAAAACTCCAGAGTCTGACGTCTATGTTGGCGATCCTTTGAAGGCATGCGGGCAACACAGGGTCCATGCCGGCACGATTCGTATGAGCACGGACCGGCACGGCAGCAGCGGTTAGCCAACAAGCGCGCAGTCGACGGAGCAGACGGAGTGCGGAGTCGCGGCAACCGGAAGTAGAAGGTGTTTCGAGCAGCGCGTCGGCGGTGACGTATGCCACGCGAGATTGGAAGGGGCGCTCGGCGAGATGGCAAACTGGCTGTGGGAGAGGATACCAACGGAGGGTAATGATGGAAAGATTGAAAGGAGCGATCGCCACGTTTCGATGATCAAACGCGTTTAACTCCGCTATTACGGCACCGTATCGAAAAATTCTCAGGGCTCCCGTGTTCGTTGCACACTCGTGCACAACTTCCCCACCACAACTGAATTTCGACCTCTGGGAGGTTTAGGGGCCCTTTAAGGAAGCCTGAAAATACATGGGAGGCATGTGACCTTAAGTGAATAGCCATTCAGATGAGATCGGTGTGTGAAGAGATGATCGGCTCTGCGTTACGGTCTTGCACACGCGTCTTCCACAAACTGTGCATACCAATAACGAAAACATATTGCCGCGCTAAAGCAATCTTGAGTTGTACTGCTCGTTGAGCTAGCCCTAGAAGGGGCTGAGTACGAACTTCCTTGTCCTCTTTCACGAGTGGTTCTCACACACGAAAGCCATGCGACATTAGTCCCCCTTTTTGAAAAGCATCGACTCGATGCTTGTAAAGAAAAAAATAATTGCAAGACGTGCTGACGCAGAGAATCGGAGAATGAGTACCAGTAACCGACACCTGCGTCATGCGCAAAAAGAAAAATACAAAGAAACAACCCACAGGAAAAAAATCCCCCATCTGCGAAGCAGCGGGGAGGTAATTAGCTTGAGCTGGAGGAACGTCGCCGCTCTCATTTCACGGCAGCCGGTCCGGGGGCTCATCGCGGCGCTGCACAGGAGAGAGAATGAGGCGCGCGCGCTCCGTCATTTTCATACGGCGGCGCCTCCAGCGGAGTATGCAGCTGTCACACCACCTGTCGTGCGCGCCGCTCCGTAGAGGATTCCTTGAGAAAAAGACGGGGGGGGACCGTAGGAGAGGAGAGAGAGGGGGGAGCGCACGTGCTGTGGGGCTGTCGGACGCGGCAGCCGCTCCGTAGAGTAGAGGATTCCTAGATGAGAGAATGGAGAGGACGCGCATGCGCTGTGGGACGCCGCTCCGTAGAGTAGTTGATTCCTAGAGTAGAGGAAGGGGGGTGAGCGTAGGAGAGGATAGGGGAGGGGACGCGCATGCGCTGTGGGACGCGGGGGGCTGCTCCGTAGAGTAGAGGATTCCTAGAGGAGAGAAAGGGGGGTGAGCGTAGGAGAGAGAGGGGGGAGGGGACGCGCATGCGCTGTGGGACGCGGGGGCCGCTCCGTAGAGTAGAGGATCCTAGAGGAGAGAAGGGGGTGAGCGTAGGAGAGAGAGGGGGGAGGGGACGCGCATGTGTTGTGGTGGTATGGGACGCGGCAAGGAGGGACGGACTAAGCCCCCCTCCAAACACATGCAAGCAAGATTAAGGAATGGGGTCAACCTGGGCGACAGACACCACCTGCCTAGCCAATGCTAAGCAGCCTCTTTGTGCTCTTGGCCATGACTCAAGGAATGGGGTCAACCTGGGCGACAGACACCACCTGCCTAGCCATTGCTAAGCAGCCTCTCTGTGCTCTCGGCCATGCCTCTGAAGACTGTTGTAGGGTTGACGGCCTTCATATTACTACAGTGTTCTGGTTCGCATAATGGGTGCTTCCCTACTTCATGAAAGTGGCCGGACGCGGGACACGGGACGCGGGACGGGGGACGCGGGAGGGACGGACATAGCCCCGAGCATAAGATGCTTCGCATCTAAAAAAACTACCACAAAAGGTCACCGTCGCATGGTAATAGAAGAGGCGCGAAAGCGCAGGGGCTACTGTGTGTAGTATGTCTTGAGTCGTACGACATGCACGGTTTCGTGCCGGAGTTGTCGACGTGAAGACACTGCGCCGTCCGGAAATACTTCGTAGGTAAGACAGACAGACAGACAGACAGACAGACAGACACAGAACTTTATTGGGGTCCTGAGGAACGTTACTCCATTAGAGCAATGCCGCGGGCAGCTCCCACGTGGGGACGGGGAGGCCTAGCCTCACCCCCACATCATGGGCTCTCTGGACAGCCCGTAGTTGTGGTACAGCTGAGAACTACGTAAGGCAGAGTCCCAATCTTGTTCGGTAAGCCGACTTCGGCCCCGTAACGAGGGGCACCGCCAGAGCATGTGTTCAAAGTTGCTAACCTCACCACAATCAGGGCAAGTAGGCTCGAAAGCCACTGATGAGACGATGCTGAGGAAGGATATACTTGGATAAGACTGGTCTGTAGCACTCTGAACGTGATAGCCTGAGGTCTAGACAACTTACTGTGCGGAGGAGGAAATGACCTCCTACTCAACTGGTAGTGTTTAGTGACTTCATTGAATGTAAGTAAAGCGTCCCTAAACACCCCATAGCCGACCTGAGGACCAACGTCCTCCCCAGCGCGGAGGGTTAGTGCGCGTGCCCGGGGAGTGAGTAGTGTCGTTGAGGTTTTTGAGGGAGTCCAGTAGGGGTTCGAGATGTGTAGCGAAGCAGGTAATGGTATGTGGAGAAAGTGTCCGATTTTCAAGTATTTTGAATGCTTCGGCACAGACGTAACCAGAGGCAAAATCCCTGACCGCCGACCTGGAGTCGGTAACGATTTGCGACCTACTGTCGTCAAAAAGGGCAAGGGCTACAGCCAATTGTTCGGCTCGTGAGGGAGTAGAGTCTCTAGGCGACGCAGCACTGATAATAGAACCCTCGTGATTGACACAGACAACGAAAAAACTAGCCGAGCCACCGTACTGAGCGGCGTCGACTAAACACACCGAAGTAGGACCGCTCCTGATGCTCTTAAGAAGCGTGATAGCCCTAGCCCTGCGTCTGCCTACGTTGTGCTGTGGATAGACGTTCCGGGGAAAGGGAAAGACCTGGATTGCAGTACCCTGTTCACCCGGCAGCTGAAGACGGCGGTCCTCTACGAGCGCAGGGTTAGACCGAAGACGGACAGAATCTGCCTACCAGCCGGCGTAGATGACAGGCGCACCAGCTGCGCAGTCTTTTGGGCTTCAATGATCTCCTCTAGGGTGTTATGGACCCCCAGCTGCATAAGCCGTTCAGTACTGGTCCGCGCGGGGATGCCCAACACCCTATTTATGCTCTTTATGATCAAAGTTTCCACCTTCTTCTTTTCAAATCCGTACCAAGAGTGCACTGCAGCAACGTACGTAATATGACTCATGAGAAATGAGTGAAAGAGCGTCAGGAGATTGTCCTCCCTGAGTCCACCCCTTCTGTTCGAAACCCTTATTAATCAACCTGATCATGTGCTCGGTCTTGGTGGAAATCTTAGCAATGGTCCGCCCGTTGTACCCGTTGGATTCAATAATCGTGCCCAGCGCTCTAATGGCGTCCACCCTGGGAATAGGGGCGCCACCTCCGGTGTGAAGCACAATGTCAACCTTTGATAAAGGCGTACAGTCCTTCGGCTTGGCTCACTTCCTATTGGGCCTGTATAAAAGCAGCTCCAATTTACTCGAAGAGCACCTCAGCCCTGTTCCAGCGAGGAAGAGCTCCGTCTGATCGATGGCTTCCTGGAGGGCAGTCTCAACCTCCCCTTCGCTACCTCCGGGACACCAGATGGTAATGTTATCAGCGTAAAGAGTGTGGCTGATGCCTTCACTTTAGATAGCACTTTCGACAACTTGCACATAGCAATGTTAAAGAGAAGCGGGGATATCACCGTCTCTTGCGGCGTGACTTTAGGGCCCAGTGCTATGGGAGCGGACTTGAGGTCCCCGATATTGAGCGTGGCCTTCCTGGGTTCGAGAAAGGAGCTGATGTACCTGTGAAAGGTTTCACCCAGCCCAAACTCTGAAATGGAGTTTAAGATGTGCGCGTGAGAGATGTTATCAAATGCCTTTTCCAAGTCAAGACCTAGGATGTCTCTTATGTCCCTTGTGTTCACGTCTATGATTTCATGTTTGATTAGCTTCATAGTGTCCTGCGTCGACAAGGACGGACGAAAACCAACCATGTTGTAGGGGAAAGGACCCTTCTTCTCGGTGTACTTAGAGATGCGCTTGTGAATGGCGTGGTCCGCCACCTTGCCGACGCAGGACGTGAGCGATATGGGCCTAAGATTGGCTAGACCCGCAGGTCGCCCCGGTTTGGGGATTGAGACGACCGACGCCATTTTCCAGGAGTCTGGGGAGAACCCGTGCTCCCATATGGGATTGATCTCATCGGTAAGAAACTTTATGGCTTCGTCTTCCAGTTTTCTGAGGGTCCTGTCAGAGGTGCCATCCGGTTCCGGAGCCGATCTTCCAATAAGGTTTTGAAGAACCTCCCAGACCTCGCTGGCGTTAAAGGGCTCACCGAGCTCAGGAAAAGGGGGGCCCAGTGAAGGACGGATAGTCAGAACAGCTCGAGGAGCCAACGGGTAGGCATCTGCGAGCCAAGCCGTCCAGTATGGCGTCTTCAGTTTCAGACTGTCTGGCAGCATGTATAATTTTAGAAATGGCTTGCCGTTTATTACTCTTGGAATTCAACTCGTTCAAAAGATGCTTAAGCAGATACCATTTGCCTCCTATTCTCATTTGGTCATCGACAGAATTGCACACCTCATCTCACTGCTGCCTGTCGAGGGTCTGGCAGTGGTCCTCGATGGAACGGTTAAGTTCTGCAATCTTCTTGCGGAGCCGACGATTGAGCCTCTGCCCCTTCCACCTATTGAGTAACGATTTCTTGGCTTCTAGAAGGCCTTGCATATTGCGAAATAACGGCTCAGAAGTTTTTCAGACAAGCCTGGTCGTCGGATAGGTGTCCACACCCACACTCGGTCGCCAGGATGGTGTACGACGTTTCGACGGCGAAGGTTGTAACGTCGCGCATCTGCGTCTTGTTGGGGAGTGATGTTTACCCGAGCCAGTTGACGAGCTTCTTTGGCGTATCGAGTGTATTGCTCTGCGTATGGAGCAATGAAGCGTGGAAACTTGGGCAAGTTGGTAGGACATAATTGAATATACGAACAGCGCAACAGACAGACTGAAGAAGGTAACAACACACAGAGCAAGTTCATCGCTATTATCGCACGGTAGCATAGCGTCAAGCATGTTTTGTACGTTGCGTCCGTAAACAAGGCGGAAATGTGAAAATCGCGTTGTTTATTGTATTGCCGTATTCTACGCAAACCTGACGTGTGGTAGAATATCGTCCCAGGTTTTGTGCTCTACGTCCACGTACATTTACAGCATGTCTGCTATGGTCTTGTTGAGCCTCTCCGGACAGTCCATTTGTTTGTGGATGGTAAGCTGTATGTTTTTTGGGGACTTGTGCGGCTCAGTCTGAAAATTTTCTCCATCATTTGGGCCGTAAATGACGTCCCTCTGTCCGTAATCACACATGACGGCGCGCCATGACGTAGGACGATGTGGTGCACGAACAACTTCGCGGCTTCAGACGCCGTGCCGCGGGGTAGCCCCTGTGTCTCAGCATAAAGTGTCAAGTAATCGCTTGCCGCTATAATCCATTTGTTTCCAGTGGACGACAAAGGGAAGGGCCCTAGGAGGTCCATTCCCACAAGGTAAAAGGGTGTCCGCGGTGGTGCAATCGGGTGAAGAAGGCCCGCAGGTTTCACAGATGGCGTCTTGCGACGCTGGCACTCGCGGCAACCTTGCACGTAGCGGTGTACACTAGTCGACAGTCGGGGCCAGCAGTACTCCGCGAGTAGCCCAAGTGCCCTGACGTGGGCTCATCGTGGCATGAAAGGAGGACGTCATCACGCATGTCGGCTGGCACAACGAGGAGAAAGGTTTTGTCGCTTCCTCGAGCATTTTTCTTGTAAAGGATGCCCTTCCGGACGCAAAAGGATGATAGGTCGCGAGCAATGCGCCGAGGAACTTGGGAGTTTCGGCCTTCAAAGGAATCGATAATAGGGCGCAATTCTTGATCAGCTCGCTGCCTTGACATGAAGTCAGAATCACTGAGTGCTCCGCGAGAGCCATCAGCATCCTCTTAGTCTATATCAAGATGTCCTACAGGTGCTCGAGAAAGTGCGTCGGCGTCTTCGCGTTTGAGCCCAGACCTATACGCAATCGTGATGTCAAACTCCTGCAAGTGCAAGTTCCACCGAGCGAGACGGCCAGACGGGTCGCGGAAATTAGCCAGCCAGCAGAGCGAGTGGTTATCAGTCACCACTTTGAAGGGACGACCGTAGAGGTAAGGTGGAAACTTTGCCGTCGCCCACACGACTGCGAGACATTCCTTCTCTGAAGTAGAGTAGTTGGCGTCGGCTCGAGAAAGTGTTCGACTGGCGTAAGTTATGACATGCTCAACGCCGTTGTGCCGTTGTACAAGGACAGCGCCAAGTCCGACGTTGCTGGCATCTGTGTGCAGTTCAGTAGCAGCGTAATCATCAAAATGTGCAAGAACAGGTGCTGTTTGCATTCGCTGCCGTAACTTCGCGAAAGCTGCTTCTTGCTCTGTAGTCCAGGCAAAGGCTACATCATCTTGGGTGAGTCGCGTTAGCGGTTCGGCTATCATCCAGAAGATGGCAATGAATGGACGATAATAAGCACACAAGCCGAGGAAGCGTCGCACTGCTCTTTTGTCTGACGGAACAGGGAAAGCGGCGACTGCTGCAGTTCTTTCTGGATCGCGCCGAACTCCATCCGCACTCACGACGTGTCCCAGGAATTTCAGCTCTTCATAGCCGAAATGTCACTTGTGGGGTTTTAGCGTGAGTTCGGCAGAACGAATGGCTTGCAGAACCATTTTTAGGCGCTTCAGATGTTCTTCGAAGCTCTCAGAGAAGATGACCACATCTTCGAGGTACACAAGGCAGCTTTGCCACTTCAAGCCAGCGAGAACGGTATCTATCATCCGCTGGAAGGTTGCTGGAGCAGAACAGAGGCCGAAAGGAAGAACTCGGAATTCATAAAGCCCATCTGGAGTCACAAATGCTGTATTTTCTCGGTCTTGCTCATCGACCTCTATATGCCAATAGCCGCTCTTCAAATCGATCGATGAAAAATACTTCGCGTGTCGCAGCCTGTCGAGAGAATCATCAACCCGCGGAAGCGGGTAAACGTCTGTCTTTGTGACGCTATTAAGCTTCCTGTAATCATACAGGATCGCAGTGTTCCGTCTGTCTTCACTAGAACGACTGGCGAGGTGAGAAAGGTAGATGTTGCTGCTCGAGGTATTCTTCAATTTCCCTTGGGCTCTGACCAACTTGGAGACGAGGCGAATCAATGGAAAAACCGCGCAGTCCAAGTTGTCGGTACGGGCATTCGCGGTAGATGTTACCGGCCTCACCGCAATGGTAGCAGAGGGGTCTTCTATCCGACGTACGCCAGATATCAGACTTCCGCGTGGGTGCACAGCGACCATCGATGTCCAAGCCAGCGTGTGCCGATTGAATTTCAACTGGTGGCATCGTCTGGATCGGGACGGCAGGGCTAGAGACCGCCATGGCAGCGCGCAAGGCTTCGGCATACGTACGGTTCTCAATATCAGTGGACACAGGAGCCGGTTCCATTCACATTTGTAGGCTGCGGCTGATGGCGACGGTTGTGCAGCACCTACTGGACCTCGTCCCGGATAACACTGGTGATGGAGCCGAGCTCTGGTTGTCTCGCCCCGTACAGCTTCGCCATTTCTTCGCGAATGACGGAGGGAACAATTTCGCGAATCCATCCAACGCTGTTGCTTCCGAAGCTGGCGAAAAATTCGGGAGGTGATGCGGCATTCACTTGTCGGTCGAATAGGGCAGACCGATGATGAAGTACCTTCTCCATCGTTGCGGCTTCAGTCAGAAACTCGGCTACACTCTTTGGAGGACTCCGCACCAGACCTGCAAAAAGCTGCTCCTTCACACATCGCATAAGATAGCACAGGTTTTTTTCTTCTGGCATCGCAGGAACCGCTCGCCTGAAAAGCCGCGTCATGTCCTCCACGTACATGGTGACGGTCTCATTAGGCATCTGAATGCGTGAGTGCAGAGCACGTTCAGAACGTTCGCGGCAGTGGGAGCTCCTGTGGGTCTCCAAGATGCAATGCTGGAACTCTAGCCAGGATGTTAAGACATCAGCTCTGTTAAGGAACCATGTTCGGGCGCCGTCCTTTAAGCAGGCGTAGACGTTGTGGGGTTTGGCGGCGGCGTCCCAGTAATTGATCGCTGCGACATGTTCCAACTCACTCAGCCAGTCGTCCACATCTTCAAACAACTCTCCGTGAAAGGGACTAGGCATCAGCGGGTTCTGCCCGGTGCAATAGATCGGCGTAGAAGACGTAGGAGCTTCCATGGCGACTTGAGGCGAAGTCATAGTGGCTGCGTCGGTAAGCTGTTCCGGTGTCTCTGGTGGTAGACCTCGTTGGCGGCGGCTTGGTCTGTGAACCGGAGTGTTCACGGGCATAGGGCTTGTGTTCCGGCTACCGGGCGGGGTCTTGTGCATGGGGTGAGTCATGAGTCGTCGTACCCAGCTCCTCCACCAATCTTGTCACGCTTAAGACAACCTTGAGTTGTACTGCTCGTTGAGCTAGCCCAAGAAGCGGCTCAGTACAACTTGCTCGTCCTCTTTCACGCGTGGTTCTCCCACACGAAAACCATGCGGCAATATGACACAGCTCTTCATGAAAAAATGTTGGCATAAGATAACGAACAGTGTACGAATTAATTGCAAATTTTTCTGCAGAGTTTGTTGAAAGACATACCGGAATAGAATATCGTCTTTTCACCTGACGAAGCACTTCACTATTGTCTCAGGTACATCCCAGAGACGGCAGTTAAGCAATAAAACAAAAATTCATTTTCTTTATAACCATGCATTTACGGGCAATATCTCATTGGGAGGCATGTACATCTTACGCACTCTTTCCCGCACAGCATGCCTGCAAGATTGTAGTATGATGAGCGGTACGACGGAGTAGCGTATCGCACAGAAAGTGAATCTTTCTGTGCGATACGCTACTTGCCGTGTCTTGCGTGATACTGTACACAAGTATTCCGTTGAAATGGGGGCTTTCAAGAAACCGAACTGCAAAGTAAACATCCTGCATCAATCACCACAAACACAGGCATGCGCACAGTTTCGAGAAACAACCAGGTCAGGTAAAGAATTAACAATGCAATCTGCAAGAACGAACGAATAATTGGAATGGAAACTAACGAAAAAAGGAGCCGTGAAACTGTTTGTCATAGATAGTGATGTATTAAACCCTTCCGTCACTAACTGGCCTGAATATTTTGTCAGGACGTGCGAGCTCAAAAGTCGAAGACTATGCGAAAGTGGGAAAGATAAAAGCATTGTAAATACAACGTGGCACAATGAATAAGCTGCAATACATAGCTAAGCTTTGTTGCTAAAAATGTATTACAAGCTCTGCCACTCCCAAATATTGAAAGGCGGTGTGGGACAAATGTCTGGGCCTGCCATTCAAGCATAAGGACGCGCTCCCACCAGTAGAGCGCACTGTGCCTATCTTCATCTACTGACACTCCAAGGCCTTTTGGTTGAATGCGGGGTCAATTGATTGTACAAACGGGTACGGCACGCTGCCCCACGAGCCAAACAATTATCGTAATTCTAAAGACAGGCCGTGCAAACACGGACACAAGAAAGCAGTCAAGACACCACTGACGCCGCTAACAACTGCAAAGGCGCACAACGGCGGAAAAAAAGAAGCAAACAAAACGTATATGCGCATGCCCATGCAAAGAAGAACCTATCTATCCGGCACGCGTGCGGGTCTACGTGACAGATAACTGTTAAGGCATTTGATTTCTTCTTTATGCAAGTTAACTGACGGTTGTCTCACGCAGACAAAGGCACCTGGCAATTCGCTCTATCTTGTTACTTGCAGGACTGCTTAGGCTCTGTGAGTTTTTTTCAGGCCCTTTTCGTGTGCGTAATCCTCAGGCACAAATTAGTTCAGTACCTCTCGGAGGAGAACCCCGGTGGATGCAAAGCTTTTAGTATGGATATAGAAGGTCTTTATTACTCTTTGCCGCATCAAGGGCTGTTAAAAGGTGGTAATGACTGTATTAACGAACAAGTGGAGTAAATGGTTTTCACAGATAAATTGGTGTGTCTGCGGGGGCTTTATAGAAAATCTTTCCGTCATTTAAGTCGATGCTAGTAGGCTTGAAGCAAGGAGTTTACGTGCAGAAATACTTTAGCGAGTTATTCCTTAGCAATATTGATAAACGTTTAGAAAATGCCTTGGGTAATTCTATTAATAAGGTTTTTTGTTCAATGTCGCTTGGGCGCAGGGAAACCAAGAAGTGAGACGAATTTTTCCTTCAACACACCAATCACGTAATTATATAATAAAATTTGTCCTACGCTGCTGCTGTGAATACAGTCCTCCGCTTCTCACGACCATGCACTGTAGGGTCTGTGCGGTGCAGGCCTCTTATGCGACACTTTTGCGCCTTGCTCTCCAGCATTGCAGAGGAGACTACCGTTGAGGAAGGGCTCTGTAATGTTAGATCACTCTATCATGCTTTTATTTTGCTCTTCCTTGCCTGAACTTTAAATCATCGCGGACGCAAATACGGGTGGGAGCCAGCAAACGTTTTATGGACCGATCGAACCGCTTCCTGTTTAAGCAAATTCATTTTCCTTAATCGAAAAGGAAAAGCATCAGCGCTGCTCTTTATCCAAGCTGCTGTGAGTCGATGAGTGTGCAGCAATGTTAGGGCCGAAGTGGGATAGCTAAAAAAGGCATCCGCTTTAGTCTCTGATTAACCAGCTTCACCTTGCTTGTCATGCTGCGTTCCTTATCGCCTTGATGTAATCGTAGAGGCTTGCAACAAGGCCACGCATAAGGCAGTGAACTCGGGCCCATCGGGAAGCCCAGCTTTCAAGCCTGTCCCGCAAATTGATCTACCGGATTAGACAGACGTTCAAGGTCCACAGTTTTCTGGTCTAAGGAAACTGAATCGACAGCCAGGCTAGTTGGTCTTGATTCCCTTTGAATTCACTTGTACGGCGGAAAATACAACCCTGACAGCAAAGAAGCACGCACGCGCAGCGCTGCTTATTTCTGTCTCTCTCCCCCCTCTCTCAACAAAGATGAGTCAACAGAGTTGTCACGCGCACAAACATCTCAACATCGTCCCACTACACTATTAAAATATTTGTTGCGCTTATATGACTTGATCTCGCCAGCTGTAATAAGTATGCTAAGGTTTTCCCCTTCTTTGTAATAAGTAGCCGCTGCCTATGTATTCAGCGGGCAGTCTTCTTGAGTTACGTTCTGAAGGAGACACCGGCCAACCATTCCAAAAAAAGTTGATGTATTGGTCAGGACAGTAATGGGCTGTTTAGTAAGCAGATGCCATTTTAACGCCTTGAAATTTCACTGATTTGTGACGTCGCGTAGCAAGCACGCGATTTTATGGCATGCCGAAATATTTTGACGAATGGCGAAAAACCAATGGCCTACAATATGCCGTAATGAAAGTAGTTGATTCTCTTATTTTTTTACGTAGTCGTGCATAAGTGGCCATTATGGGATAGATTATTTTCGCTTCATTTGTCATCGCATTACGAGCAGGTGCTGTGTGCGTGATCCAGACAATTTCGACCAATCATAAACAGCTACCGACCAATGCGGAAGGAAACAGTGTTGGGTAGTTCAACGTTATAATCGCCCTCATTTTTCGAAAGAAAATTTGAGCTCCCACCGTTTGCACAGGCGTATTTACTTGAAGGGGCCGGATGACCCTCCAAGCAATGTTGCAAATATAAATACGGTAAGTATAAAGCATGTACTACGCCTCCAATACCACAAATCTCTTACTTGAAAAAAAACAAAAAAAAAACAAAGAACTTGTGGTTGAAAACAACAACAACAACAACAACAACAATAATGATAATAATAATAATAATAATAATAATGATAATAATAATAATAATAATAATAATAATAATAATATTAATAATAATAATAACGTACTAGAAACACTACTTTGACTAGATGCAAAGCACAGCAAAATATATTATATGCAAACCTGAACATGAACAGGAAAGTGTAGTACTAATTATGGAATAGAAAAGGCGCAGTAATTGCTACCTACAGTAAAAAAAACGCAATTATCAATGAAGAGCTTTTGATACAAATCTGTATTACTGGGAAGGCAGCCATCGAGATAATTTTATCCATGGATAAAGTTCTGAATGCATAAAGTGGCTAATGCATAAAAAGGATTGCTTGTGACGCTATTACATGCATAAATAAAAGAAGCGAATTTTTAGGGCTCTTTTCTTTGTTTGACCCAACCTTCTGAACGCCAGCAGATAATGAAGCCAAGGGAGCTATAGAGGACGTTAACACTACTGTTTTTTAAGTGTATTGTAGTAATTGGGGTATACATGTGAAGACATATACTATATCTAAGGTAGTATGTAAGAACTTATTGGTCAGCTGTCCGCTCGTTGAAAGATCACTAGCTACGTGGTGCCAACTGGCAAAAGAAAGGGCAATCCACACCCGCTGTCATGCCTGCTAGCGGTGTTGACACTCCCAGGTTTGCATGCATATAAGAAGAAGAACTACCAACAAAAGTTTATTTCCTGAGCACACAGTTTTTTGTTGGTAGTTTGCGCTCAGTGTGTCGTCGTCTCTTCTTGTAGTCCTTGTCTTGTTTGCGCAATTCAACACTTCGGATCATGAACCAACAAGCCCAACTCTCAGCCATTCAGTTGATAGAGCATCGGACGCGTTATCCGCAGGTTGCAGGTTTGGTCCCTGCCGGCGGCAAGTAGTCTTTTTTGTCCGTTTTACTGTCTTAACATCTATATCACAATAACTACAATACACTTTAAGAAACAGTACAATTAACGTGTCCTGTGCCTGCCTACGCCTTATTATCGGCTGGCTTTCATTAATATTGCATGCATAACACGCATAGGCATGGGTGTCCCAGTCTATGCTATGTAAAACTGGGAGCACTTTTTCAATACTCTTATATGAAAACGCCATCAAAGCGACTGGGAATGAAAATTTGCTATATATATATATATATATATATATATATATATATATATATATATATATATATGTACAGGTTTTTCAGATTACAGATTTTTCCTTTTAAAAGTAAAATAGTTAGGCACTTGTCGTCTTCGCAGCCCATTTCTAGGCTGAGGCGGAAAGATTTTACAACTGATTAGATCACTCAAATATGCTTAATTAACAAAAATATTTAAATTAAATTTTTAGTTACCAATTTTAGGGCGGTTGTTTATATGACAAAGTAGTTGTACGTCACAGTTTATCGCGAACCCAATTTTTAAAAATAGAAAATATCGCGTGTAGTTTCAGAGATCTATCGTCGAATTGCGGCTTGACGCAGCACGTGGACCGCCCTTCCGGCGCACCCGGTGCGTCAGTTTCGGTATCTCCGGCACCACGGTCTGGAAATTCGACAATGGATCTCTCAAACTACAAGCAATATTTTTTTATTTTTAAAAACTACGCTCGCCATAAAAATTGTGACGTAGAACAAATTCGCCTTATAAACAAGGACCCTAAAATTGAAGCCGACGAAGAGGAAGTGCGCGTGCATTAGAATAAGTGGATGGCATCTGAACCACGACGTATCTCTGTTCTGTAACTTCACACACACACACACACACACATATATATATATATATATATATATATATATATATATATATATATATATATATATATATATATATATATATATTGTCACGTGGGTGTGACGTCGACGAAGGCAGCAGGCGACGTGTCCAAGATGAAACTGTTTATTAGGCCGAACTTGTGGCCGGTAAAGGGAAAGTAAGATTACAGCAATACACGCTGGCACTGATAGCGGCGAGCAGAGCGTCGGCCGTCGATCAAATGACAAGCGGTGAAGCGCGTCGGGATTTATACGTGTGTAATAGAATATTCCAGTCTTATCACTCGTTGTCGCACAAGCTCTGGAATAAGCTCGAGGGTTCGCGTCTTGCGCGCAGTCTTAACAAAACGATCCACAGTAATCGCGAAGCTTCTAGAACAATCAGGCGTGGTTTTCGCTGAGCATTGCTGACAGACTTTGAGGGGAAGAACCGAATAGAGCAAAGTGAATATAAGAAACGCGCGTGGCAATGCCCCCCGCTGAAAAAGCATCGTCCCGATGCTTAAAACAGAACATGGGAAAAAAAGTGCATGCAACAATAAATCATAACAACAAAGAAAGAAGGTGCAACAATAAAGCAATAAGTGAAGTCCTCAGGTCCGCTAAGTTGCGTAATACGGCTTGAGGCGCACGACATGGACGACTTCAGGTCGCGCACGACGCCGTTGAGAGTTAGTAATGCCGTCCGGAACGACCTCGTAGTCCAGAGCACCGAGACGTCGAAGCACCTTGTATGGCCCGAAGTATCGCCGAAGAAGTTTTTCACTGAGTCCGCGTCGGCGTATCGGCGTCCACACCCAAACGCGGTCGCCGGGCTGGCATTCCACAAAGCGTCGTCGAAGATTGTAACGGTGGCTGTCGGTTGTCTGCTGATTCTTGATGCGCTGGCGGGAGAGTTGTCGGGCTTCTTCGGCGCGCTGTAGGAAGACGGTGACGTCGAGGTTTTCTTCATCTGCGACGTTGGGCAGCATGGCGTCGAGCGTCGTTGCCGGGTTCCTTCCGTAGACCAACTTGTATGGCGTCATCTGTGTCGTCTCCTGCACGGCCGTGTTGTATGCGAAGGTCACGTACGGAAGGATGGCGTCCCACGTCTTGTGCTCGACGTCGACGTACATGGTCAGCATGTCGGCGATAGTCTTATTTAGACGCTCGGTCAGGCCATTGGTCTGTGGGTGGAACGCGGTGGTCCGGCGGTGGCTTGTGTGGCTGTATCCCAAGATCGCCTGAGTTAGGTCAGCCGTAAACGCCGTACCTCTGTCGGTGATGAGAACCTCCGGGGCGCCGTGTCGAAAAACGATGTTCTCAACGAAGAACTTGGCTACCTCGGCGGCACTGCCCTTCGGCAGGGCTTTTGTTTCGGCGTAGCGGGTGAGGTAGTCGGTAGCTACGACGATCCATTTATTTCCGCAAGTCGACGTTGGGAACGGCCCCAGGAGGTCCATCCCGATCTGCTGGAACGGTCGCCGAGGAAGCTCGATCGGGTGAAGGAAGCCTGCTGGTCTTGCTGGCGGTGTCTTCCGTCGCTGACAGTCTCGGCACGTCCTTACGTAGTGGGCGACGTCGGCGGCAAGGCGCGGCCAGTAGTACTTTTCTTGTACTCTTGCGAGCGTGCGGGAAAGTCCGAGGTGTCCAGCCATCGGGTCGTCGTGTAGTGCCTGGAGGACTTCTGGTCGCAATGCTGAAGGCACTATGAGAAGGTAGTTGGCTCGAAGGGGCGAGAAATTCTTCTTTATCAGAATGCCGTTTCGTAAGACAAACGACGCGAGTCCTCGCTTGAATGCCTTCGGAACAATGGCGGTCTTGCCTTCGAGGTACTCCATAAGGCCCTTGAGTTCCGGGTCGGCTCGCTGTCGTTCGGCGAAGTCGTCGGCGCTTATGGTTCCCAAGAAGTCATCCTCCTGGTCGTCTTGCGGCGGCGGTTCGACGGGGGGCGCGAGATAGGCAGTCGGCGTCAGAGTGTTTTCGTCCCGGACTTGTAAACGACGGTAACGTCGAATTCTTGAAGTCTCAGACTCCATCTTGCGAGACGAGCTGAAGGGTCCTTCAAGTTAGCTAGCCAACACAAGGCGTGGTGGTCGCTCGCAACTTTGAAGGGCCTTCCGTAAAGGTAAGGGTGAAACTTTGACGTAGCCCAGATGATGGAGAGGCACTCCTTTTCTGTTGTGGAATAGTTGGCCTCTGCCTTGGATAGCGACCGGCTAGCATAACTGATAACCCTTTCCAGTCCATCCGCCCTCTCCACAAGGACGGCGCCGAGTCCCACACTGCTTGCGGCGGTGTGCACTTCTGTTTCGGCGCGATCGTCGGAATGCGCAAGTAACGGAGGCGTTAGCAGGCGTCGTTTTAGGTCTTGAAATGCTTCCTCCTGCGGCGTTTCCCATTTGAACTCGACGTCGGCTCTGGTAAGGTTAGCGAGTGGTTCGGCGATGCGGGCAAAGTTTCTGACGAACCGCCTGTAGTAGGCGCACAGGCCGAGAAATCGACGTACGGCCTTCTTGTCGGTGGGTGGCGGGAATGTAGCGATGGCGGCTGTCTTCTGAGGGTCGGGGCGTAGTCCGGACTTGCTTATCACGTGGCCCAAGAACAAGAGTTCCTCGTAGGCGAAGCGGCACTTTTGTGGCTTCAGGGTAAGTCCGGAGGTCTTGATTGCTTGAAGTACAGCCTGAAGGCGCCGCAGGTGTTCGTCGAGGTTTGAGGAAAACACAACGACGGCGTCCAAGTACACAAGTCTGCCACTTCAAACCGGCCAGTACGGTATCCATAACGCGTTGGAAGGTCGCGGGGGCCGAGCAAAGACCAAAAGGCATGACCTTGAACTCGAACAGGCCGTTTGGAGTAATGAAAGCAGTCTTTTCTCAGTCTCTCTCGTCGACTTCGATTTGCCAGTAGCCTCTCTTGAGGTCCATCGACGAAAAGTACTTTGCGTTGTGGAGTCGATCCAGGGCGTCGTCTATCCGTGGGAGGGGGGTACACGTCCTTCTCAGTGATCTTGTTCAGGCGACGATAGTCGACGCAGAAACGTAGCGTGCCATCCTTCTTCTTCATCAAAACCACGGGGGAGACGCCCAGGGACTCTTGGACGGCTGGATTATGTCGTCGCGCTGCATTTCTTCGACTTGCATCTTTACGGCCTCGCGTTCGCGCGTCGATACTCGGTACGGGCTCTGTCGAACTGGTCGAGCACTTTCTTCTGTAATGATGCGATGTTTCGCGACTGGGGTCTGTCGAATTCTTGAGGACGCCGAGAAGCAGTCTGAATCGCAGGAGCAGGGCCTTTAGCTGGTCTTGCTTGACCTTCGGACGGTTCGGGTTGACGTCGAAATCTGGTTTGGGACCTCGATTCGTCCAAGCAGGTTCGGTAGCATCGGAGAGGGCGAAAGCGTGGCTGGTGTCCATGAATTTCTCGATGTAGGCGACCGTCGTACCAATGTTAAGGTGCCTATATTCGTGGCTGAAGTTTGTCAGCAGTACCTTTGCTTTGCCATCGCGCAACTCAGCGATGCCTCTTGCGACGCAAATCTGACGGTTCACAAGCAGGTGCTGATCGCCCTCGATGACGCCTTCAAGGTCAGCGGGTATTTCGGTGCCGACGGAAATGACGACGCTGGAGAGGGACGGAACAGTGACCTACTCTTCAATCACATTCAAGGCATGATTCTCCGGCATCGTGTGGGGCGGCAACGCTTCGTCTGAAGTCAGTGTTATCGACTCAGACCTCAGGTCGATCACGGCGCCGTGTTGACTTAGGAAGCCCATCCCCAGTATCACATCCCTGGAGCAGTGCTGCAGAATTAGAAAGCTGGCGGGATAAGTCCGGTTATTGACGGTGACTCTTGCTGTGCAAACACCGGCCGGCGTTATTAGATGACCCCCCAGCGGTCCGGATTTCAGGGCCTTGCCAAGCAGTCTTCACTTTCTTCAACTTCGTCGCAAAAGGCCCACTGAAGACGGAATAGTCGGCTCCAGTGTCGACGAGAGCGGTGACGTTGTGGCCGTCGAATAATACGTCGAGGTCGCTGGTTCGTCGTCGTGCGTTACGGTTGGGTCGCGGCGGCGGCGGTTTGCTCCGCTGCTTCCACGTGGCGTCGTCAGGTCTTCTTCCGGCCGCGAAGTTTCGACTTCAGGGCTCTCTCTTGCTTTGTTCTTCAGGTATCGTCGCGGCGTCGTCGTCGGCGTCGGCGGAGGGTATTCGGTAGTTCGTCGTACAGCAACCGCACCTCCATCGGTTGCTGCCCTTAGTTTTCCGGATATGGGCTCACGGAACGGCCCCGGTGCGGCTGCTGTACTGCTGTCGTCGATTAGGGGACCGGTAGGGTCCAGGCGATGGCGAACGCGATGAACGTCGAGGTGCCCGCTCAGTGGTGGTCAAGTAGTCGGCGATGTCGCCTGGGCGCTCGCCGTGCTGTGGGGGCGGTGCGTTGACGGCGAAGCCGCGTAGGCCCATCTGGCGGTACTGGCAGCGGCGGTAGGTATGTCCAGCTTCCCCACAGTGGTAGCAGAGCGGGCGGTTGTCAGGGGCTCGCCAGATGTCGGTTTTAGATGCGAAGCATCTTATGCTCGGAGCTCTGTCCGTCCCTCACGCGTCCCGCGTCCCCCGTCCCGCGTCCGGCCACTTTCATGAAGTAGGGAAGCACCCATTATGCGAACCAGAACACTGTAGTAATATGAAGGCCGTCAACCCTAACACAGTCATCAGAGTCATGGCCGAGAGCACGGAGAGGCTGCTTAGCAATGGCTAGGCTGGTGGTGTCTGTCGCCCAGGTTGACCCCATTCCTTGAGTCATGGCCGAGAGCACAGAGAGGCTGCTTTGCAATGGCTAGGCAGGTGGTGTCTGTCGCCCAGGTTGACCCCATTCCTTAATCTTGCTTGCATGTGTTTGGAGGGGGCGTAGTCCGTCCCTCCTTCCCGCGTCCCACACCACCACAGCGCGTGCCCTCCCCCCTCTCTCTCTCCTACGCTCACCTCTACTCTACGGAGCGGCACATGCGCGTCCTCTCCCCCCTCTCTACTCTATGGAGCGTACCACATCCCCACAGCGCATGCGCGTCCTCTCCCCCTCTCTCCTCTTGGAATCATCTACTCTACGGAGCGGCTCACGCGTGCCACATCCCCAAAGCGCATGCACGTCCGCTCTCTCTCCTCTCCTACGGTCTCCCCGTCCTTTCCTCTAGGAATCCTCTACGGAGCGACGCGAACGACAGGTGGTGTGACAGCTGCATACTCCGCTGGGGGGCGCCACAGTAGTTCCGCGGTATGAAAATGACGGAGCGCGCGCGCCTCATTCTGTCTCCTGCGCAGCGCCGCGATGAGCGCCCGGACCACTGCCGTGAAATGAGAGCGGCGACGTTCCTCCCGCTCAAGCTAATTATCTCCCCGCTGCTTCGCATCCACACATGGTTCCCTTTAGCGGGAGATGGGAAATTTTTTTCTTGGGGAGTAGTGCTCGCTGGCAGGTGGGCGGTATGGCGTCGGTGGTGGGGACGGCGGTGTCTGGCGGCGGAAATGGGGTGGTGCGGCCTCCTGACGTGGACGTGGAGGCGGAGCATAGCGTCGGGCGGACGCAGCGTAGCTCATATCTTGCGGCTGTGGCGGTTGGGGGGTGCAGATCGACTGCCGGATTTCTTCGCGAACGATGTCGGCGATCGAGTCCACTGGCGGCATTGATGAGGGTAACAGCTTGCGCAGTTCCCGCACGATCGCTCGTATCGTTTCGCGCAGGTCGTCGGAGCCGAGAGCATGAACTCCTGGGCTGTCTTGCAACGTTCGGCGATCGTACTGGCGGGTTCGCATTTCCAGCGTCTTCTCAACCGCTGTTGCTTCCGACAAGAATTCCTGGACGGTCTTGGGTGGGTTCCGCATCATCCCGGCGAAGAGTTCTTCAGAAGAACTTGTGTTTGGCCTAGTTGGTGCTTACTGATCGACATCTTGACCGCACAAAAAAGACGAGGACGGAGGGAGATACGACGACACGGGCGGTAAACTTTCAACTCGTTTATTCATGGAAAGACATAGAAATATATAGCAAGTTATGACATGCGCAGACACAGTTGCATCCGCTCAACAGCCTAGCGGGGCAACCACTTGTCGAAGAATCGCATTTCTGATTCAAATAATCTAATTGATGTATCACTGACACAGGCATCACTTTTCTTTCTAATAAAATAGGCTTCTAATAGCTCTCGAGCCGTTTGATATTGGCTTCTGCCCAGAATCTTTATCCCGTGAAAACGTGGTTCACACGCACAGTCTTTACAGTGCGCTGGCAGGTGCGCCAAATCGTCATGGCCTTGGTCTTCCGAGTCTTGTCAGGTAGAGGACCGTACTCCGGATGTAGACCTTGCTGCCTACGGCTAACTCGCTGGTCGTGGTTGGTGTCGACGTCTCCTTCTCGAGTGGGGCTGGGTTCACGGCTTGACGGGGGTGTCCGGTACATGAACGAAGCAGCACCTCCACCAGGTGTCACGTGGGTGTGACGTCGACGAAGGCAGCAGGCGACGTGTCCAAGATGAAACTGTTTATTAGGCCGAACTTGTGGCCGGTAAACAGAAAGTAAGATTACAGCAATACACGCTGGCACTGATAGCGGCGAGCAGAGTGTCGGCCGTCGATCAACTGACAAGCGGTGAAGCGCGTCGGCATTTATACGTGCGTAATAGAATACTCCAGTCTTATCACTCGTTGTCGCACAAGCTCTGGAATAAGCTCGAGTGTTCGCGTCTTGCGCGCAATCTGAACAAAACGATCTACAGTAATCGCGAAGCTTCTAGAAAAATCAGGCGTGGTTTTCACTGAGCATTGCTGACAGACTTTGAGGGCGAAGAACCGAATAGAGCAAAGTGAAAATAAGAAACGCGCGTGGCAATATATATATATATATATATATATATATATATATATATATATATATATATATATATATATATATATATATATATTGTAAGGATGACAGCACCGCTCGGGCACGGGCGCGCGCTCGGCTAGCACGTAGACGAGAAAGACGACCATTCAAAAATAGAACTGCTTAATTAATCAATTAAACCCTGACATAATAACATTACAAGCAACCTGGCTTACTCCTAATAAAGATTATGAAATGAGAAATTTTCGAACATTTAGGTTAGATCGTCCTTCACTCGGTGGAGGTGTAATGATATTGTGACGGTATTGTAGCGCCCTCATTTGGGCGGCGCGCAAAACGGAGAGCGAGCGACCGCAAGTGAATAAAATAAAGCCGGCGCTTAGCTGTGGCACGTGAAGCCACGGCTCATGTTCCTCGCTAGCGTCGAATACTGTTCAGGCGTGTCTTTCCTTCGCTCCTGTGGCGTAAGCCTACAAGTGGTGACCTAGGACGAAGACAATGACTGACTCGAACGCACCCTCAACAGAGCAAGCCTCGCGTCTTCAGGACGTCTCGGCGGTGCAACTGCGTCTCCCATCTTTCTGGTCACAGAACCCGCAAGTTTGGTTTCACCAGGTCGAGGCGCAATTCTCCCTGTACCGCATTGCCTCGGAAACGACACGCTACTACCACGTAGCCTCAGTCCTTCCTCCTGATGTTGCCAGCGAGCTCTCCGACGTCCTCTCCAACCCCTCGGACACTACGCCATATCAGCACCTTAAGACCAAGGTGCTGGAGCGATTTATGCCGTCGGAACGCGTCCGACTACAGCAGCTCCTTGAAGAGGGGGGACCTTGGCGACAGGCGCCCCTGCCAACTACTGCGCCGAATGCGACAGCTTCTTGGGGAACACGACGTCTCTGCCCACTCAGCGTTGCCTCGCGAGCTCTTCCTCCAACGCCTTTCTCAGCCAATCCGCCTCGTCCTCGCGGCGGCCCGCGACGTCAACCTCGACCGCCTGGCGGAGCTCGCCGATCAGGTTCATGAAGCGACCTCCCCATCTGTCAACGCTGTCTTACCACCAGCAGACACAGCGATTTCGCGCCTTGAGGCCCGCATCGACGAGCTCGCCGCCTCCATTGCCGCACTCCGGAACCCCCCTGCAGGAGACTCGTTCGCCTCGTTCCGGTACTCGAGCTCTTCCACGCACACGAGATGCTCGCAGTCCCAGCCCTCCACCTCTCTGCTGGTACCACCGGCGTTTCCGACACCGAGCCACGAAGTGCACACCTCCCTGTTCGTGGCCGGGAAACGCCCGCCGGGATCACTGACGGCGGCGTGTGATCTCACTTCTCGTCCCAGCCGCCTTTTCATGGTAACAGACCAGCTATCGGGCGCCAGGTTCCTTATAGATACTGGAGCGGAAATAAGCGTTGTGCCCCCGACTAAGGCTGATCGTTCGAAGTCACCTGGGCAGTCACTTCGCGCTGCCAACGCCTCGTCTATAGCGACATACGGACTCCGATCTCTCACCCTCGACTTCGGCCATCGCCGCATTTTCCGGTGGGTTTTCGTCATCGCAGACGTGGTTCAACCGATCATCGGCTCGGACTTTCTCTCATACTTCGATTTGGACGTCAGCGTGCGGCACCGCCGCCTCATAGACGGTCAGACTCGTCTCTCCATCTCGGGAGTCCTGTCCGACATCGCTCCTACGGCCATCCGCATGCTGATGCCTTCCTCACCGTTAGAGAAAATCTTGGTGAGTTTCCCGGAGTTAACAAAGCCGTGCAACCTCACTCAGCCGCCTAAACACTCGGTGACACACCACATCGTCACCCGTGGTCCACCAGCAGCCGCTCCACCACGCCGCCTGTTTGGGCACCGCATTGCTATCGCCAAACGGGAATTTGACCACATGTTGCAGCTCGGCATTATACGCCCGTCGTCAAGCGCTTGGGCTTCCCCGCTGCATTTGGTGCCAAAGCGTGATCCCGGTGACTGGCGTCCTTGCGGCGACTATCGAGCTTTGAACGCCAAGACTGTCCACGACAGTTATCCCCTACCTCACATCCAGGATTTTATATCGCGCCTCGATGGCTGCACCATTTTCAGCAAAGTGGACCTTGTTAAGGCGTACCACCAGATTCCTGTCGAGCCCGCCGACATACCGAAGACCGCCATCACGACGCCCTTTTGTTTGTTTGAATACGTGCGGATGCCTTTTGGACTCCGCAATTCGGCTCAAACCTTCCAGCGGTTCATTTCTGAGGTCACACGGGGCCTCCCTACTGTGTTTGCGTACCTTGACGATGTCCTCATCGCCAGCCGCACGCCTGAAGATCATGAGCAACATCTTCGCGATCGGTTCCAACGTCTACAGCAGTACGGCCTCGTTGTGAACGCCTCGAAGTGTATTTTCGGCGCATCTGAGCTCGAGTTCTTGGGCCATCACATATCATCCAAAGGAATACGCCCTCTCCGGTCCCACGTTAAAGCAATCCAAGATTATCCTCAGCCTGCAACACTGCGCCAGTTGCGCCAATTCCTGGGGCTTGTGAATTTTTCCAGGCGCTTCATACCACACTGTGCCGAACTGCTTCGACCACTGACCGACCTTCTTCGGTCAACTGCCGGCCCGTCCTCTGCCATTCCGTGGTCGTCAGAGGCCCAGGCCGCCTTTGCTGCTGCCAAGCAAGCGGTCGCTAACGCCGTGCTTCTTATTCATCCGCGCAGCAACGCCCCTACTCGGTTGATGGTGGACGCATCCAGTGTGGCCGTCGGAGCCGTCTTACAGCAGTGCATTAACTCCGAGTGGAGACCCTTGTCGTTTTACTCTCGGAAGCTACTTCCTGCTGAGACCCGCTACAGCGTCTTTGGCCGGGAATTACTAGCCATCTACGCTGCGATACAGCACTTTCGGCATTTTCTGGAAGGATGCTCGTTTTACGTGCTGACTGACCATAAGCCACTGGCGTATGTTTTCCGCACTAACTCATCCAAGTACGTGCCCCGTGAACTCCGTCATCTTGCTTATATATCGGAGTACACGACTGATATCCGCCGCGTGAAAGGAGCTGACAACGCCGCCGCAGATGCCCTTTCTCGTATAGCCGCGGTTGACTCTCCATCTCCCACCATTGACTGGGCCTCATTCTACTCCGCACAGCAGGATGATAGAGAGCTTGCCGCTTTTCGGGGGAACCCCCGTTCTCTCCGACTACGCCTGGTGCCTCATCCATTATCATCTGAGCCCTTGTGGTGCGATGTCTCAGCTGACCTTCCCCGCCCTTTCGTCCCAGCTTCATTACGACGCACCGTTTTCCACTCCTTACACGACATATGTCACCCCGGCATTCGGGCTACTCAGCGTCTCCTCACCCAGCGCTATGTCTGGCCCGGAATCAACGGTGATGTGCGCGCTTGGACACGCATGTGCCTGCCCTGCCAGATGACAAAGGTCTCCCGTCATACTAAGACGCCTCCCCAACCTTTTCTTCCACCCGGCCGTCGCTCGACCATGTTCACCTAGACATCGTGGGCCCTCTACCGGTGTCTCAGGGTTACCGTTATATACTCACCATGGTCGATCGTTTCACACGCTGGCCGGAGGCTGTTCCCATTCAAGATATAACCGCTGAGACAGTTGCCCGTGCTTTCATTTCTACGTGGGTATCCCGTTTCGGCTGTCCCGGCACCGTGACAACAGACCGTGGACGTCAGTCTGAGTCCTCGCTGTTTACTTGCCTTAATGGCATCCTCGGAGCCAGACATTGCCGCACCACGGCGTATCATCCCTGCGCGAACGGAATGGTGGAACGCCTTCACCGACAACTGAAGACGGCCTTGACTACCCGCCTCAATAGAGCCACCTGGGTTGATGCCTTGCCACTGGTACTCTTAGGTTTACGAGCTGTCATCCGGGCAGACCTACAGTGCTCAACAGCAGAACTGGTGTATGGCACTTCTCTACGGCTCCCTGGAGACTTCTTCACATGAACGCAGCTACCAGCCCATCCGCAACAATTCCTACAACGCCTCCGGGACTGCGTTCAAGACCTCTGGCCCACTCCACCCCGAACTTCTGACCCCAAGGCCATATTTGTCCACCCTGATCTGGCCACTTCAACGCACGTTTTTGTGCGCCACGACGCGGTCCGACCACCTTTGACACCATCCTATGACGGACCATTCCGCGTCCTTAACCGCACCTCCAAAACTGCCACTCTTCTTCAGAACGGCCGCGAAGAGACAGTCAGCTTGGACCGACTTAAGCCGGCGTACCTGGAGACCGCCATAGAAAGCCTCTCATCTACGCCTGACCTCCCGTTGGACTACCAAAGACGGCATGTCACATTCCGACTTCAAGTCTACACGGGGGGGCCCTGTAGCGCCCTCATTTGGGCGGCGCGCAAAACGGAGAGCGCGCGACCGCAAGTGAAGAAAATAAAGACGGCGCTTAGCTGTGGCACGTGAAGCCACGGCTCATGTTCCTCGCTGGCGTCGAATACGGTTCAGGCGTGTCTTTCCTTCGCTCCTGTGGCGTAAGCCTACAGTATCAAACAAATTTTGCCACACAGCGAAATTGGCTTTTCAGATAATGTCCTCGGACTGTGAAATTTTGGCGATAGACCTCAGCATGCCAGGATATCGCTCTTTTTCTATTATAAGTGCATATTTTCTCTCGGGAGTGCACAATACACAAGAATTGGATAGTGTCTTAGCAAACTGCAAGAATGAAATAATTCTTACCGGTGTCTTTAACTCTCATCATGTTTCAGGGGATTTAGAACTGACTCTTGTGGTACTCTTCTGTGGGATTGGGTTATACATAAGAATCTTACCTGCCTAAATATGAGGCAGCCTACATTTGTTCGGGGTCGATCCCGAGCAGTGCTAAATCTGACATTTTGTAGCTCCAGTGTTCTACTGAAGTCTTGGAGAACGATAGATTTCGCTTCGAACAGTGACCATCTTCCAGTGTACTTTACAATCTCATGTCTTTTAAAAACAATTGAAAGAGAAGGTATTAGTTAATTATAAAAAAATTTAAAATCGGCTTGCGTTCTAATTTTAAGACTGTCTCCAACGGTAGACATGAAGACTCCGGCAAAAACATTTGCTCAGTTTTAGAAAAAAATTGGGGGGACCCTTAAGCTTCGCCTTTAAGAGTTGAACGCGATAGCGATATCGCGTCCCTACTGCGTACTTCAATCACTTAATCCATTCTATGTAATGGTTAATATGGTTTAAACCAGGAGAAATTATGCGCGGCAAATGTGGGAAATGTTTTCGAACTTGCTATGCACCCACTACGTGGTGTTAAGGGAATACGCGCAGTAAGGTGTGTGCCGTTTGTAATGGGCGGCTGGCTTTAAACTATGGAATCGTTATCATAGTCACATATTCTGACGCCCGATGGCAATTTACGCTTGTACCACGCAATATTCCTGGAATATTACATGTTATATTGCGACGCCTATATAAAGGACGCTTGCGTTTGCGAAGCATGGAAGTTATTTTCACTGCATTTCCAAGCAGAGGAAGTTATTTGCACAGTATATCGAAGCAGAGGCATGGCTGTGTGGTAGAACACCTGCTTGCCACGCAGACGACTTGGGTTCGATCCTCACTCGGACCCGAAAATTTTTATTTATTTTATTTGCATCTTTCTCGATTTTTCGGTCACGGACAAGATGATGATTTTTCGGTCACGGACAAGATGATGATTTTTCGCTCACAACCAACGACGCCGACGCCGACGCCGGAATTTCTGCGAAACGAGCTCTTTAACGCTATCGCGTTAATATCAAAAAAATGCATCGGAATTGGTGATTGCTTCTGCTTCAGCCAAGAATGCCTCGCCTAGCCGATGGTGGAATACCGAGTGCACACGGGACTACAGAAGGAGAAAAGCCGCATGGAAAAGTCTCATACATAGTCAGAGTCCACAAAATTGGAAAGATTACCAATTCATTGCGGCCACATTTAAACGTACTGTCTCACGTGCGAAAGATGAATACGATAAAAAACACTTTGACTATCTCTCTAAATCGAAAAACAAAAGGGCATTATTCAGTTTCCTTCGTTGTAGAAAGAGAATTCCAATGCCAGGAAACGTAGACTCAATAGTTTATACCTCGCAAGAATTACAGGAATTATTAAATCAATTGGCTCAGGGTCTAGAAAACAGGTTCACAACGCGCCTTCCAAGTTTTGATTATACACCAGCGTTTTCAGGGTACACAGAAATATCGTCTGCCGAATTAGATCAGGCCGTGTTAAGATTGCCAAATGCAGCACCAGGACCTGACGGAATTAAGAACACAATGTTAAAAATAGTGCACCAGGAGTTCCCGAATGACCTTTTAGGTCTTATAAATTACTCCATTAGGAAGGCATGGATACCTTATGAATGGAAGATAGCCAAGGATTATACCGATGCTTAAAAAGCAAGGGGCAGGCTATAATCTCGACAACATAAGACCGATTGCATTAACATCAAATGTAGTAAAGCTTATTGAAAGGGTCCTCCATGGTCATATAATAAAATTTACTAACGAAAAGCAACTGTTGAGCCCCTGTCAAATTGGATTTAGATCTGGGTATTCAATATGGCACGCGCATTTGGACCTCGAAAGTCGAATTCACATTGCCCGGCACAGAAAGCACCATGCGGCTTTAGTTACATTAGATATATGCAAAGCATATGACAGTGTTGAACATCCCATTTTAATTGGTCGGTTATTGTGCCACGGATTCCCTGCTTATATTGTAGCATGGGTGGCAGAATTCTTGAGAGGAAGAGAGTTTTATTGTTTCCAAGACGGCTTATCTTCCGGACAAACACAGGCAGACGCGAGGTGTACCTCAGGGGTCAGTACTCTCACCAATTTTATTTAATATTTTACTGTGCACTATCCCCGTGAAACCAGCAGTGCGAACTTATGTTTATGCTGACGACATTGCTTTTTTTGCTATGGCCAATGACATACATAGCCTTTACAACATCTTGCAGACATACTTGAGTGAGAAAGGGAAAATAGACAACCACCCATTTGTAGCACGAAGCCACAAGGAAATCCATACGGATTTCTCAGAAAGAAAAGCTTCTTAGTTGCCGAAAAATTCGTCCTGGTCCGGGGTTCGAACCCAGGACCAACGCCTTTCCGGGGCGGTCGCTCTACCAATTGAGCTAACCTTCGAGTTGTCGATGAATTCGCCCTCGCGCTGCCAATTGCAATACTTGAGTGAGCTCGAAACTTGGCTAGATGGTTTACCGTTGAATATGAATCCAAATAAGTGTCCTATTCTTGTTTTCCCCGTGAACGACCCCAATGCGCATATCTATAAATTACAAGCCTCAGGAAATCCCACAAGTAGATTCATTAAAATATCTTGGAGTTACATATAATGAACATCTAAATTGGCGCCCTCATATTGAACATGTTGCGACAAAAGGAGTACGTGCAATGGGTCTTCTGCGCAGATTGAGCAGTCGTAGATCTGGCATGAGAAGAAAGGCGCTCTTGATGGTTTATAAAATGTATGTCCGACCGGTATTAGAATTCGGCTGTGTACTTTTTTCCGGTGCGCCAGCATACAGGCTTCGGCCACTAGTGTTATTAGAGCGAGAGGCGTTACGGTTGTGCTTAGGCCTTCCAAAATATGTTGCAAATGCGGTACTATATCTGGAAGCGCGAACGCCACCCATTTTAGACCGGTTTAACCTTCTTACGGTGCAAATTTTCTTAAGGTTGTACGAATGACCCTCTAACCGTGCTGAAATAGTGTTCATCTCCGACCCCGACTTATTCTTCTGTGAGCATTGGCCCAGATACTGCAAACCGCAAATTATATATGTTCAAACATTGCTTGACTCACTAAATGTAAAAATTTGCGATGTGATTCCCATGACCATGGAGCTTAACACTCCAGAAATTATGTACCATGATATTTTTCCGAACCACGCGAAATTGCTACCTTCTGGCATTTTAAATGGGTTGTTGCAGGAGCATATAAAATCTTTACCAACGAATGTTGTTATTGCAACGGACGCATCGCAATCTGAAGAATGATCTGGAATAGGTATTTTCTGCCCAGAACTTGACTGGTCCTTTTCATCACGGCTGCCCGATTTTCTGTCGGTTTTTCATGCTGAGTTTATGGCAATAATGTTATCTTTACGCAAGTTAAGTAGATCAATTACAGTAGTTGCAGTTATAACTGACTCTTCATCTGTGTGCTCCTCTCTTTCTGCATCTAGTGACACGCCTATGCTAAAGCTTTTCAAATTGTTAGTTCTCGCTCATATCCAATGCATTTATTTGACCTGGGTACCTGGGCACAAAGGTCTGTGGCTCAATGAAATGGCTGATTCGCTTTGCAAAGGCGTCGCTTATGGCACCGATCATTCGTGTTTTTCCGTCAACGGCACACATCACGGTGGCAAGATTTCGTTTTCTAACATTAAGGAAAAGTTTCTTGGACCCAGTATTGACTGGTTCTCCAGAGTACAAGCACCTCTTACATCCCTGGTGCAGCGATCTAGCCAAGTCAAGAACGATGGAAGTGGCAATAACAAAATTTCGTTGCCGCATTACCTCCCTTAACTTCTACTTGCATAGAGCAGGTTTAGTATCTTCCCCCCATGTGTATGTCCTGTAATGAGGAGGAAACTATTGGCCATTTCTTTTTATCCTGCCGCCGGTACACAAAATTGCGGAAAAGAATAGTAGTACCACCTCTTCGCAAACTGGGCCTAGAAGTATCAGAACCTGTTATTCTATCTTTTGGGGCCACTGCTCTGGGATGCAGCCATAGGGATGTCTTCTACGCCATTGAGGAATTCGTCAGCGAAACCAAAAGAGTATACAGCTAAATTCTTGCTTGGAACTTCTTATTAGCAATAATTATGTCAAAGCATTCTACTACCTATAGCGTCTGCGTATATTAAACTTCGGATATCATTGGATAAGTTCACCCACTAATTGGCCAATCCCCTCCAATGGGTATGAGCCATGTCCAGAGGATAACAACAACAACAACAGCCGGCCCGCAGCAAGGGTGCTGTCTCTGTCTCTCTCATTCCTCTACAATGGCGCAGCCGTCGGAAACGAAGCCTTAAGGCAGAAACCACCTGTGCTCGTCCGCCTTCAGCCTTGCGGAGCCGCCAGTCCAGGAACGCCGCCCTCGCTTCCTAGGGCATGGAAACCGTAAGCCTGCCACCTCAGGAAGCACAGTTCGATAGGGACGGCGTCCAGGTCTCCTCGTCATCCGCTTACCTGCCGGCGCTACAACCAACGTCCGGGGAAGGCGTCCTGGCCTCCTCGGTGACTCGACGGTGCTCTCACGGCGCTTCCCTTCCTCGTGTCGACCGCGCTTCCCTGATTCGTGACGTCGCCGCGCTGATTGCGTCGACCAATACATATTCCGCGGCCGCCGTCAATGGTTCTCCAGACGGCTCACCCGAAAATGCGGCGAGGATCATTCGCGAAGCCGCGCGCTTGTCGCAACAACTTCGCAGCTTCGTGCCATCTAACTGCGGGATCTCAACCGCCGCCGTGAGTACCGGGGCCCCCCATATTTTCCGCCGGGCATCGCCCCTGGCTCCTCGGGCTCCTCCGGCTCATCGCTCGACAAACACACGGACGTCGTGAGGGCGGCATCCCTGCTTGCCCAGGAGCTGGACCGTCCCATCGTGAGAATTTCCGGATCCTTCCAGACCACCTTATCATCAGCGGTTGCGTCGGAACTACCGGAATTCCGAGAATTCCAGGACGACGTTTTCCTATGGATCCAGACTGTTATTTCTCTCGGCACCCTCCATGCCTGGCCGGAAGATCGGAAATGGCTAATTGCCATCGACCGCCTTCGCGGTGCTGCCAAGGCATGGCATGGCTACGAAGGTGTCAAACAACGATCCTGGTCGGAATGGTGTGCGAAGTTGACAAGTCTTTTTCGCCCCTTTCCCACACTTGCGACCTCCTTCCTGACGACCCATTCTCTACCACCGATGAGAGATGTGAGGCTCACCAACTCGACAGTGCCCCTCGGCCATCTACCACTCTGCCCTCTCTTTTTGAACGAGATGGGGAGGGGCACGGTGTAGCTGTGCCCTTTACCAACGCGCCCACTCCCATGCATCGAGCTCCCGTGGGACACCAGCTAGATGTCTCGTCGCAGGCCTCCAGCCCGACGACAGACGAAACCGCCCTCGAGCCTCAGCAGTTGACGATGCCGCCTCTAAGCTCGACACCACCTGGGCACGTGGAGTCGTTGGCCCTTGTCCTGCCGGGCGAGGCACGAATTGACGCACTGTACCAGTCTACGGATGCCGGTAACACCACGGCTTACGCTCTACCTTTCCACAAAGTAGGCCTGTTCAGTGACAACAAGATCGCTCCTGACCATTCCGAGCCATTTGTCCGGACGCCGCTGGAATTGGACGCGTGCGAGGACGCTCGTTATTTCCCGAGAGACGTCTCCTTAGAGGAAACAGAGGTGCTGACCCCGGTTGAGGTCATGGTTATCGAAGGCTTGTCGGTGCAGACCAACTCTTCAGCTGGCAGCACCGCTTACGACCGGGACAGCTCCACTGCACGCGTCACTTCGTCAAGAGCTGCCAGGTCGACCACTTGAGGAGCACTACAGCAACAATGCTGCAAGACCGCGACATACACCTGTCCCCACTGCGGAAACATGCAGCAATGGAAGCCCCTGCTTCTACGGCGCCGTACATTCCACCTAGCTCGCGCGATTGGAGTTCATCGACGCGAAGCGGATGCGCTCCTTCAAAGCTGTGGCGACGCGGCGCTGGTCTACTGACCACGCGGTCTGTCTGCGGCCATAGCACGTCACTGCAGTCATCTACCATTAATCGTGAATCTCCAACACTGCGTCTGGAAATGAAACGAGAGAAGCGACAGCAGCGGCTACGACCTTTCCGCAATAGCCAGTGCCGACCGCCAGAAACATCAGCTCTCCAACATACCCAGTCGCAGCTGAACGGATATCTGGAAAGACCGCCACGGAGTAGTCAATTTCGCCCTCCAGAAACATTCCGGCAGCTCGTCATGCTACTCTGCAGTCGTGGCCGAGTGTAAGGATGACAGCGCCGCTCGGGCACGGGCGCGCGCTCGGCTAGCACGTAGACGAGAAAGGCGACGATTCAGAAATAGAACAGCCGGCCCGTAGGAAGGGTGCTGTCTCTGTCTCTCTCATTCCTCTATACAATATATATATATATATATATATATATATATATATATATATATATATATATATATATATATATATATATATATATATATTGTCCCTATCTCCACGGCCGTCACTTCAATATCTATATATACATATATATATGTTTGAAGAAAAGGATACACGTGCGAAATATTTTATTTACGTTTCGGCTGGTGGACCAGCCTCCGTCAGAATGACCTGGTCTGCCAGCTGGTCTACCAGCCGAAACGTAAATAAACTATTTCGCACGTGCATCCTTTTCTTCAATCATATTCCGAGCCGGAACCATCGATCTTCAAACCCGATATATATATATATATATATATATATATATATATATATATATATATATATATATATATATATATATATATATATATATATATATATGCGTGAAACGGTATATGCATTTACAAGCGTGAAACTGTCTTTCGTGGTACCAGGATCCCTGCACCGCCGGAGCTGATTTGACCTGTTGGGTTTGCTGAAGTGGGCGCTGGTAGCATAGATGGTGGTAAAAGCTTTATTGAAATATTTTGACCGAGCATTAAGGTGAGGAGTGATCTTTTCGGCCCAGGCGACGAGTGCTTGCTGTAGTATATTATTGACCTTTCCATGGGAGAATGAAAACACCACCATGCTGGGCTGCGCACGCGAGTACAAATGCTGACGCCACAACCTCGGCAGGGCATTTTGTGGGGTCCAGCCTGTTTAGCGCTGCGCAGAGTGGATATGAGAGCCCCCAGCGAGCCTTCTGTGAAATGAGCAACGGTCCCTGTTCCCACTTTGTTTTGAGAGAGCTGGCAGGAGCGACCTAGAAGAGCTGAAACCATCTCACCCCCAAAGAACGTGATTTTAGGAAACCAATGTCTGAATAGTGTAGCTTTGGCATATTGGTCTTTACTTCACCTCGGTAAAACTGTGGAATTCGCAGCTGTCTGGCGCGGCGCCGACGAAACTCTTGAGGCGGCTTTCAAGATGATGTAAATGTCTGTGCGTGTGGCCGCCGGGCGCGGCGCCCTTTAACATGATGCCCGTTCGATGACCTGTCATCGCCGCACCGGCCACAATGAAAAGTTAGCGCTCTTTGCGGGCGAGACAGTCCTCGTCTGGCAATACTTACCCGAGCCGTCCCTACTGTGTTCGAGTGGTGTCTCTTTGTACATTAGGACGGTTTAGCCCTCGAGTCGCGACACGAGTCGCACGAGCTGCAGTCTTGGGAACGGCGACGACGGGCAAGGCACCACTGAAGCACACGTCACACGACCGAACAATGGCGAACGGTGAAGGCCTTGCAGCACGGTCTATACTGGATGTCACGTTCTTTGAACCCGCAGAGGACGGATCCAATGCTTCGGTGCTCAAATTATAATGAACACTTTGTGGAAAGGTAATTTCGGTTTCGTCGACATCGACGTCAAACTTCAAAGTGCATCTCAAGGTAAGAAACGGGTATTTTCATCCCCGTTTTAATAGTTCTGTCTCTATATTTGTCATACGTTCGATTGAGCTCGGATACGTTTTATTTATTCCGAGAAGGTACATCCAAACGGTGCATCAGAAGATGAGCAATACCAAGAGAGGCCCCAGAAATGCAGTTCTGTGAGAAATAAATAACTTGGAAGTTTCAATGCGGTGCAACATTTACAATATTATGCTGCACTTAATAAATGTTTTTGCGGAGTATGAACATCCCCGGAATACAAAAAATCACGCCATGTCCACGAAGTGAATGATGATGAGTGGGCGAAGCTCGATCGTTTTCATACATGGCAGAAAGAGAATGTGTGGTCTGGAACGCGCTTATACTTCATCGATATCACGTGTAGTGGGTACATTCCACTATACTGCGTCATCGTCATCTTTATCACGTGGAGTGGGTACATTCCACTATACGTGGCTATCTACCTACCTACTACTACTACGACAACTACAGAGGAGGGACAGACCCACACCCTTAGGAGCTTCGGCCCCTAAAAAAGTATTTCAGTATCTGTATTGCTATATCTGTATTCCGGGATACTTTTTTCGTCTTTTTGCAAAAGTATCTCCGAAATATCCCGCTACGTCAAAGACAAATGTATCTCAGTATATGTATTTTAGGCTTGTCACCCATGTATTTCGATATCTGTATTCCGGAATACTTTTACAGCGAAAGCTGTTATGAGATCACAACAAGGGTCGTTTCTGCGCCGTAGTTGTCCGCCACCGCCGCCGCCGCCGCCGGTGTCCGTAACCAATATCGCACGAAATAAGAAAAAAACTAAATAAAAAAACACCTGTGACAGAATGGGAATCGAACCCGGGTCCTCTGCGTGGCAGCCCAGCACTCTACCACTGAGCTACGCCACTTCTTGAAACTGCGGTGCAAACTGACCCTAGGCAGGCTTCATATCGGGTAAGGAATCGCGTTAACGTGTGTTGTAAAGCGTTTTAGAGCAGTAAAGTAAGAACCAGGCGTCACACAATGCGAATTGCGTAACGAGTGGGTCGTTCAATGCTCCAACCCATTACAAAAGCCTGTGGCATAATTCTTCATCGTCGTCAGCCACAGCATCAACAAAGTGCACATAATTTGTTACAAGAGTGTAGCGGGCACTGCGCTTTTCGGAAGAATTACGAAGAATGGCATAGTAGACGCACCCCACTACAGAAAAATTGTGATGATTTATAGCGTAGTGGGTACAATGCAAGTGGGCTTGTAGTAGTTACCCCAAGGGTGTTTAAAAAAGGCTAAAGGCCGCTCTCCCAGCTTTCGCTGTGGCTGTGCTGCGCCTTCTGCGCAGGCCTGGCGGTTTTTCGAGTATCTCTGCCCAGCCCTGGCATCTGTGGTGTCCGTCTTTCTTGTGTCCGGGTTTGCACGCCCTGTCTTTTGGAAAGAATACTTACCAACTAGCTCACATCTGTGTTATTCTAAACATAATCTTAAACTATTTCAAGAGTTCAACCAAGCTCCTTAGACAATGCGTAATTTTCTAATCATAGGTATCACATTTTCAACACTAGATTTATCACTGCAGAAGATCGCTACGTCATCGGCACAATCTAATGCTTTAACTTCATTGCCTAATATAGGGAATCCGTGGATATGACTCGATTGTATTGTGCTCAAACGCAGCGGTTCAAAATAAAGGGGCAACAGAAGTCGTAACATGTATTTACAGTAGAGTAAATAGAAACACGTTTTGAGAGGTGACCACTGAACAATTAGACGAGCCCAAGAATGATTTTAACAATGTTTGACACCTTTAGGAAAAATAGAAGCAAAACTTGCATGTTCAAGAAGAGAAAAAAGAAACGAATGGCTCACATGATCAAAAGACTTTGCAAGGTCTACCCTGGAAGATGTTTTTGACAACTGTAGCAGTAGTGAAGAACTATACGAGCGACATGTATATTGTTTTGTATGGAGCGGCCTTTAACTCCGCATGTCTGATAGAAACAATGAGCACCGACATCGAAAACTGTACCCGATTTGTTAATACCAAGGCGAAGGACTGCGCTAGTTGGAACATTGTCGAATTGGATAAAAAGTGAATTTTCGCCGCAAGGGCGAAGCAATGAATGCGCTAGCAAGACATTGGAATGTCACAGGAAGATTGACGAGCGCCTCGATACTTGCAGCTTGCTTCCCGTTAAAGCACAAAGACGCTCGACAAGGATGCGCAGGTACACACAGGACAAGCTTGAACTAACAACTATCACAGTTGTTACGCCTTTTTGTTTGAGCAACGCACCGCAAGTGTAGACAACACAGAACTCAATGCTCTTAGATATTTCTTCTTCTTTTAAAGTGTGGTGCGCCGAATGACCCCTCTGCGTCTCCGACCACGCGGCGGCGTCTGACGCAATATGTGGGCGGTGTTTTTTTTTCTTTTTAACGCGATAGTGTTAAAGAGCTCGTTTCGCAAAAATTCCGGCGTCGGCGTCGGTATCGGCGGCGGCGTCGTTGGTTGTGAGCGAAAAATCATCATCTTGTCCGTGACCGAAAAATCGAGAAAGATGCAAATAAAATAAATAATAAAAGTTTGCGGGTCCGAATGAGGATCGAACACAGGTCGTCTGCGTGGCAAGCAGCTGTTCTACCACACAACCACGCTTCTACTTCGGATTACGCATAAAATACCTTCCCCTGCTTGGAATTGCAGTGAAAATAACTTTCATGCTTTACAAACACTCGCGTCCTGTATACAGGCGTCACAATACAACATGTAATATCGCAGTAATATTTAAATTGTCATCGGGCGTCAGAACATATAACATAATCGGGCGTCAGAATATCATGACGACATTGTGGTTCAAAGCCGTGCACCCATTACAAAAGGCACACACGTTAGTGCGTGTATTCACTAGTGGGTGCACAGCAAGTTCGAAAACATTGTCCGCATTTCCCGCGCATAATTGCTCGTAGTTTAAAGCATCCTACCCATTACATAGTATGCACTAAGTGATTGACGTACGCACTAGGGACAGTATATCGCTATCGCGTGCAACTCTGAAAGGCGGAGCTTAAGGGTTCCCCAATTTTTTTTTTCGTTCCACATCACAAGTGGGTACAGAAAGGGGCCTCTTTTTCGTGCGCGTCTCAAGGACAGCCTTCAGATTGAAAGAAAATGCAGGAGCGACAAGCGAAAAGTCTCTGTTTGTAGATGCAAGCCCCTACTCCAAGAAGAGAGCGCATGTTGCAGCGGCTGTAGACGCGACCGGAAACTGCATCAATGAGTGGTATAACGCAGTGCGCGGCGGAGCGAGGCGTCGCTGGTTCGAATCCCCGGTCGGGTGCTTTGGCATTTTTAATTCCAGCATTTCTTAGCGAAATTCGGTGACTTTGAGCGTATCTATCTATCTATCTATCTATCTATCTATCTATCTATCTATCTATCTATCTATCTATCTATCTATCTATCTATCTATCTATCTATCTAGCCGCCTACGACTTTGTGCTCTCCTGGCCGTATCGTTAATGGGATTTATACCAAAATTGGTATGGCATAATATGATTGTATGAAAAACATGAATGACTGGTCATATCATGAAAACCATGACTAACTTGTCATGAAAAGTATGATTTACACGCCATGGCCATAGTGCTCCTCAGGCCGTTTTCTTAACTTGATATATCCAAAAATTGGTACGATGAGACATTTCTGCATGACCAACATAAATGACAGGTGGTCATGAAAATCATGACCTGCATGTCATGTCCAACATGATTTACATACCACGCTCATGGCCGCTAGCGTTTCGCTAGCTTGATATACACCAAATTTGGTACTGCGTGACGTGACTGTATGACGAACGTCAATGCGAAGTGGTCATACGGAAATCATGACATGTCATGTGCAAAATGACTGGCATGCCACGCTCATGGCACGCTCGCGGCCGTTTCGCTAGCTTGATATACACGAAATTTGGTATTGAGTGACCTGACTATGACGAACATATATGACAAGTGGTAACATGGAAATGATCACATGTCATGTGCAACATGACTTGCATGCCACGCTCATGACACTCTCGTGGCCGTTTCGCTAGCTTGTTATACACCAAATTTGGTATTGAGCTACGTGATTGTATGACGAGAATAAATGACAAGTGGTAATATGGAAATCATGACCTGTAATGTGCAACATGACTTGCATGCCACGCTCATGATAATCTCGTGGCCGTTTCGCTACCTTGATGTACACCATGTTTTGTATTGAGCAACGTAATTGTATGACGAGTATAAACGACAAGAGGTAATATGGAAATCATGATATGTCATGTGAAACATGACTTGCATGCCACGCTCATGGTGCGCTCACGGCCGTTTCGCTAGCTTGATGCACACCAGAATTGGTATTGCAAATGAGTTCTGCGGAAACCCGCAAGGTGGCGGAAGGGTTATGAAAGGGAAAATTGACAACCACCCGTTTCGGCAACTAAGAAGCTTTTCTTTCTGAGAAATCCGTACGGATTTCCTTGTGGCTTCGTGCTACATACGGGTGGTTGTCAATATTCCCTTTCAGAATTGGTATTGCGGGATGGGACTGTATATCGAACATAAGTGGCAGGTGGTAACATGAAAATCTTGGCATGCAGGTCATCTACGATGCCATTTACATGCCACGCTCATGGCGCGTTTTGCGTCCAGTTGGCTAGCTTTGTATACATCAAAATTGGTATTGCGCGACGTGACTGTATGACGAACATAAATGACAGGTCCTGACATGTAAATCATGACATGCATATTATGTACAGCATGATTTGCTCCTTGCTGGCTGCTTCGCATTACATCGATTCCCGCAGTGCGTGGGATGTGCCGGTTTTTTTTTCTTCCAATTTATTTTTCTTTGTGCTATATATATATATATATATATATATATATATATATATATATATATATATATATATATATATATATATATATATATATATATATTGTTACGGATGTGATGGGTTTATTTACAATGAGCGGTAAGCGTTGCAGAAATATAACACAAAAGACGGTCGGAAGTCGCCCGATGGGTTATTTGAATTTAACATTATGCTGTTTGGCCTATGTAATGCCCCGGCGACCTTCGAGAGATTTATGGACTACATCCTTCGCGGTCTCAAATGGGACACTTGTATGTGTTACCTGGGATGATGTGATTATCTTCGGACGGACTTTCCACGAGCACAACCACCGGCTCGGCGTTGTTCTGGATTGCGTCAAACAAGCTGGGCTCATTTTAAACGCAAAGAAGTGCCATTTCGGTGAGCGTCAAGCTCTTGTTCTCGGATACCTCGTCAACAAAGATGGCATACGACCAGATCCCCAAAAGATTACTGCAGTCCGCAACTTTAAGCAACCGACGACGGTGAAGGATCTTCGTAGCTTCCTGGGCCTGTGTTCTTATTTTCGCAGGTTCATTAAGGACTTCGGCCAGCTTGCTCATCCATTGACGGACTTGCTCCGGAATGACACCCCATACAGGTGGACCCCTCAGTGTGAGGCTGCTTTCGAGCAGCTGAAGTTTTTGCTCACTTCCGGGCCTCTTTTGCGTAATTTCGACCCGGAGGCACACACCGAACTACATACAGATACCAGTGGGGTGGGTATTGGCGCCATACTCGTTCAGTTTCATGACTGACGCGTCGTTGCGTATGCAAGTCGTACTCTGACGAAGCCTGAGACCGATTATACAGTCACAGAACTGGAATGTCCTGCGGTCGTTTTCGCCGTCAAAAAATTCAGACCTTTTTTGTACGGCCGACATATCAAGATCGTCACAGATCACCGAATCTCTGTGTTGGCTTGTCGGACTACGCGACCCAGCTGGTCGATTGGCTCGTTCGGGCCTTGCGGCTTCAAGAATACAACTTTTCTGTTGCTTACAAGAGTGGTCGCTGCCATGCAGACGCCGACTGTTTATCTCCCCTTCCATCTCACAATGTGGACGCTGATGACGACTTCGACAACTACCTGGCTGCGACCTGCCCCGACTTCCCTAGTTTGGAGGCTTTCGGTCACGAGCAACAGAGTGACCCTTCAGTAAGACAAATTATTGATGTGACCCACAGCTCTGAACGCGCAACGCCATTTGTGATTCATGACGGCCTTCTATATCGAAAGAATTACTCCAGCAATGGCGCTCCACTGCTTCTCGTCGTCCCCGAATGCCTGCGCCTTGCGGTATTCCGGGTAATGCATGACGGCATAACATCTGGACACCTTGGATTTGCCCGGACGCTTCACCGTATCCGACAGCGTTTCTACTGGCCCGGACTGTGGAAGACGACCAAGCACTACGTCTAGAGTTGCGATATCTGCCAGCGCCATAAACAAACTACTACTACTCCTGCAGGCACACTGCAACCTGTTAAGCCACCGACTTCACCTTTTGAAAAAGTTGGCATAGACTTACCCGGCCCCATCCCCGAAGTCTGCCATCCGCCACCGGTTGGAATTATCGTGTGCGTCGATTACCTAACACAGTATACTGAAACGATGGTAGTTGCGCCGGCCACCTCATCTTATGTGTCGGGGTTTCTGCTGCACTCGATTATTCTCCGTCACGGAGCCCCTCGTGCGGTGATCAGCGATCGCGGCCGGCAGTTCACCACTGATGTCGAAGAGTTTCTACGGCTCTGCGGGTGTCAATATCAGCATTCCTCGCCTTATCACCCGCAAACCAACGGCCTAACAGAGCGCACCAATCGTACCATCATCAACTTGCTTTCAATGTATGTCTCAGCGGACCATAAGAACTGGGATGCTGCGTTACCTTTCGTTACATACGCATTTAATACCGCCAAACACGAGGTCACAGGATATACGCCCTTATTTCTTGTCTATGCTCGTCATCCTCAAAGTTTTCTTGACACCATACTTCCCTTCTCGACGAACGAAAACGCCAGTGTAGCGCAGACTTTCGTGTCGCGCTGAAGAAGCGCGTCGACTAGCTCGGCTTAGAACTCTTTCCTCCCATGTTCAGGCTAAAGACCGTTACGACGCAAGACACCTGCCAGTCACCTTCACCAAAGGTGATTTTGTCTGGTTGTGGACGCCTGTTCGAAAGAAGGGACTTTGCCAGAAGCTCCTTTCCAAGTAATCCGGTCGATTCGTCATTACCCAGCGCTTGAGTGACGTCACTTACATCGTTGCGAAAGTTACAGCTGAGAACTGCCGTTCGCGTAACGCTCAAGTTTTACATATTGCACGATTGAAGCCCTACAACAACCGATGACTCCCACTCGCTCGGTGAGCTTCGTCTTGCCCGGAGGAAAATCTAACGCGGCATTGCAAGAGCGTGAAAGGAGAAGGAAGAGCAAGAACTTGCGCGAGGGATCACTGATCAGCGATCCCTTGCGCCAGTTCTCCCTCTTCCTTCTTTCACGCTCTTTCAATGCCGCGTTACAATATATATATATATATATATATATATATATATATATATATATATATATATATATATATATATATATATATATCCCGAGCATGACGGTCACGGCCAAAATCAGCCGAGAGTGTCGATATAATTGTTATCGCAATTACAAAAACCGCCAGGCCTGCGAGGTACGGGGAGCACCGTCACAGCCAATGCAGGAAGAGCGGCCTTTCTAGAGCCTTTTTTAAACACTCTTGGGGCCATAGGCGGAGAGTACGGGGGGGCTCGGGAGCTCGGGCCCCCCCCCCCCCCGGACGGCTTCACGGGGGGCAGAGCCCCCCCCCCCGGGAGCCTGCCCGGGATACTTTTTAAGAGCTTGGCCTGTAGGTCCTCGTCCATTGAAAACGAGCGTTTGGCCTCCTGTCTGGCAGCTATTTATTTCACAGGAGGCTGTTTATACCTGCTTTTTCATTTCAGGCTTTTGAAATTCCGATCATGGACCAGTGACAAGTGAAACACTCAGTTAATAATTCTCCGCAAAGAGATTTGTATGTGCAGAATATGTTGTGTTAACAAACAACAGAGGTGACCTCTTAGTGTTCTAAGTGGTAGAAAATTGTATTTTCTACCACCTGAGAATTATTTTTGGCCATCACAAATTGAAGATTAAAGCTTCCTGTACCAGCATTAGGCCACTGTCTTACGCCTGGCGCACGTTTTAACAAAGTAATGCATGTCAATAAAGAAAATTGGCGGGTCCCACTCATTGGGGGGAATCGATTTTATGTGATGCAGTCACCGAGTAGCAGCCTATACGGCATTTTTCGCTTTGAGCCAAGTGTTGCGAGGAGGATCGATGTCTTTGTGTAAGTTGAAAAATAAATCGGGAGTCATCACAAGAGATATTCATACTGATATCGCGGTGTCGGCGCCAAAGAGGATAAGCGTGGTATTAAAGTCCTTAATTATATTCTTTAATTTAGGAGGCGGACATGCTCTCTCTCTCTCGATATATATATATATATATATATATATATGTGTGTGTGTGTGTGTGTGTGTGTGTGTGTGTGTGTGTGTGTGTGTGTGTGTGTGTGTGTGTGTGTGTGTGTGTGTGTGTGTGTGTGTGTGTGTGTGTGAAGCGACAGGGAGAACAATGTAGAAGAGCAAGCCGGGCCCCGCCCCCTCCGGCAAAATGAAAACTCTCCGCCTATGCTTGGGGCAATTACTGCAAACACACTTGCAGGGTACCCGCTACGCCATAAATCATCATTACTTTTGTGTAGTGGGGAAGCGTCCACTATGCAATTATTCGTCATTCTTCGGAAAAGCGTGGTAGCCGCTACACACTTGTAAAACATTATGTGCACTTTGTTGATGCTGCGGCTGACGATAAATAAGAATTATGCCTGTGGCTTTTGTAATGGGTTGGAGCATTCAACGACCCACTCGTTACGCATTTCGCATTGTGTAAAGCCTGGTTGTTACTTTACTGTTCTAAAAATAACGCTTTATTACACATGTTAACGCGATTCCTCACCCAACATGAAGCCTGCGTAGGGGGAGTTTGCAGCGAAGCTTCAAGTGCTCAGTGGTAGAGTACAGCCCGGTGAAATGAAACGTCAAGAAAGTGATAGAGTCCTCGTCTATGTTTGTTAAAGGGGCCCTGCAACACTTTTTGAGCATGGTCAGAAAACACGGCCGATCAGTAGTCGAGGCTCCCAAGAACAGGCGAGCCAAATATTATTGCGCAGCACGCGGCCTGGAATTCACAATATATTCTCAACGTGAGCCAAAAATTGCTTTCTCTTCTCTCAACAAATGACGCTACAAGCTCAAAAATCACTCGTCAGAGCCATTGTATCAGCCATTAGCTGATTTGAGCATGGCGCGCTCGGTCGTTACTGGGGCGGCCGCGGGAGGCCGCGACTTGTCCACGCGTGCACGTGCGATTGCACTAAAAAGCAGCGTATTCGAAGAAAAAAAACATGCTCATGGCCACTCGGCGCGCGTGACGTATTTTCTTTCCCCGTGTCATCCGTTCCTGCTTAGCTTCCAGCGCTTTCGTCGGGACGAGAGAAGAGAGAATGCAATTGCAGCGTGCGACAAATCTTTGTTACTCCGTTCGTACTGGACGGATTCTAAAAATTTTTGCGGCGGTGAATTGGTGAGACAATAAGGCTCCTTTAGTGAATCCATTCCATGGCTACTTGGAAAAGTGTTGCAGGGCTCCTTTAACAGTTTGTTAGTAATGCCGTCGGGTCCGGCTGCCGATCTGCTAAAGAGACCATGGAGGGCGGCCCGCACCTCAGCCTCGGTGAAATCGCGGTCCGTCTCGCACGGTGCCCCGTGTTCGTCGCTATCACCCGGTTGTTTGAGCGGGAGATATTTTTCCGCGAGCTGCCTCATGATTACCTCCCGACTCCTGCAATGGCTCACCTGATGTCCCAGTTTTGCAAGGGCCGTTCGCTTGTTTGACTTAGTTTCGCTCTCGTTCAGTAGGTGTTTGAGGAGGTTCCAACTGCCCCCCGCGTTTGATTCTACCGTCTGCCTTGTTGCAAGCTTCGTCCCACTGTTGTTTCGTGAGTGTTCGCGAGGTCTCTTCAATCTGTCTATTCAGCAACGCTATCTTTTCCCTGAGCCTTCGATTCAGTCTTTGCGTTTTCCATCTTTGCAGGGTGGATTGTTTGGCTTCGCTAAGATATGCGAGCCTACTATCTATGCTCTCTATGTTTTCTTCAGTCGTAATTTCTTTAGTGGCCTTCTTGATGTCCTCTCCGAGCTGGTTGACCCAGGTCTGGATGGAATGTCTGCCCGCTTCTATTGGTTCCGATTCTAGTCGTTTTGCTCTAGCTTTCCTAAAAAGGTCCCAGTCTGTGCACCGAAAGGTTCTAGTCTCTTGTTTCGGCATGCTTGTGCCAATGGGTATGGTATAGAGGTCGCTACATAATTCTGTGCCCGAGTTTTCCCAGCTAGCTCGGTTCGAGTTCTTCACAAATGTGAGGTAAGGTTTAGAGTCCCTGCACGTGGACATGCCACAGTGGGTGGGAAAAGCCGGATCGGTGATCAGGCAGAGTCCCAGGCCCGTGATGAAAAAGCTTTCGATCGCATAGAGCACAAGGCCATCCTACCGGGCTCAGCCATGGTTAACCTCTCTGCCTTTCTTTTATCCTTATTCTCTCTCTCTCGAGGTCCTATCTGCGCTGAGTTTGGGCCAGAGGCTATTCCGTGTAGTCAAGGCGTTTCTCGGCGGTAGGCAAGCGCGCCTCACGCTAGGGGAACTAAAATCTAAGGTGATGAACCTGGGAAACAGGCGCACCCCACAAGGATCCGTGCTGTCGCCCATGTTATTCAATCTAGAAATGACCAGAGTCGCGAGGGAACTGGAGCGGATAGAAGGTATAAGTTCTGCAATATACGCTGACGATATAACCATACAGAGCGCCAACGGAAACGCAGGCCAAACGGAGACTAGACTGCAGGAGAGCATACACGCCGCGGAGAGAAAGAAAGAGAGACAAATATTAGGTGAAAGGCAGGTAGATTAACCTGAAGAAAATTTTCGGTTTGCTACCCTGCGCTGGGGAAGGGGTAAGCGGGAATAGAAAGGTAAGGAAGGAAATAAAGTGAGAAAATGTATTAAAAAAAAACTCCTTGAAAGAGAGAAAAAAACACGCACACGCGGGCCTGGTCGAGGGTTGTCAGCTGGCTTCCCAAGTCCAGGTCGGAGAGTCGCGCCTCCCACGACTAGTTTGCGAGTGTGTCTTTCACTAACGGCGAGACCGCGCCCGCTGGGCGCTTCTGGCATGCGTATGTGATGTGTTGGAGTGTTGGTGTGTCTTCACACCATGGGCATTTGTTTGCGTGTCTGTCGGGGTACATCTTGTGTAGTCTGTGAAAGTGAGGGAATGTGTTGGTCTGCAGTCGGCGCCAGTCCCTCGCCTGACCCCTATTGAGTGGGGAGTAGCCTTGGATCGTCGTCCGAACCTTTGAAATTCTAGAATTTCGCGTGGCGTGCCGGGTGCCCTAGGTATACCTAACATTGCCTCGAACGAGAAACTTATGAGCCTAGGCGTGCACAATACCATGGGAGAGATGGCGGAAGCACAACAGATGGCGCAGCAGGAAAGACTGACGACAACGCGAGCGGGTAGGCTTATACTCAAAGCGATCGGGACAGTCCCCACACGTGTGTGTCGTCTTTTCTTTGTAGGGCGTTTTGTGTGTTTGTGCTGTTAATTTTAGTTTTTTTTTAGTTCAGGAATATGTACCAACTAGGCCAAAATGAAGTTTTATTTGCTGTCCCCAATAGATCGAGGAACCCACAGGAGGCCGAGGTAAAGTTGAGCGCGGAACTCAGAAACGCGATCAGAACCACTTCCCTCCCGAGAAACATGCACCCGTAACACAATGTTAGCAGGACAAAAGCGAGAGCGAAAACATTATTGGAAGAAAGTGAACAGGTAGGACTACAGGCGGCTCTCGTAAACGCCGCCTGGGTGAAAGGCAACTACACGGCCGTGGTGGTCGACTGCCAGGAAAGGTACGGGACGCCCTCACTATCCTCACCAAGGACTCCACGGTGGCGGAGCAAGCCGCAATTGCTTTAGCTATCAGGTACTGAAAATGGTGATACGTTTTTATTGGTTCCGAAGCAGCAATTAAGAGCTTTGGCAAGGGCTTTGTCGCTGGGACTGCGGTTAAACTTATCGACAAAGTCGACGCTATCGACACTGAAATCTGATGGTTTCCTGCCCATATGGGACAAGTGGACGACAACCTCAACGAGTTGAGGAATGACCTGGCACGAGGACTCACTTGCCGTGCCGGTCAGACCCGACCCGAAGCCCCACTACCATTCCGGGGATCATAAATATCATTTAATCACGGAGAACGATATCACAAAATACTACTACTTGGGGCGGAGGCAATTGCCACTGCCACACATAAAGTTGAACAGGAACTCAGGCAGTCTCGCTACGTTTACTGCAAACCGGGACTTACCCCCCCTCCGTATTTTCTATAATAAAGTTCAACCCGAAAGTGAAATTCAAAAGGAATGTGACGCGTGCGATGGCATCATTGAAATCAGACACAAGCTGGTGGGCTGTCCCGCGACTCTCGCCGACCCCGAGGAAAAATGGCTTTACTGGCAGAAGATGGTCCAAACCTCTTGATATCAAGATCAGCTACGGACTGTCCAGAAGGTCCACGATGACTCCATAAGGCTCGCCCTGACGGTACCGACGTAGACACTGCTCGCCTCCGTCTGAAAAGACCGGGCTTCAGGACTCTAATAAAGTTTTGTGAATGAATGAAAGACAAGGTACGTATGCTGAGAGCTTTTGGCAAGCTAAAGGAAACCGACTTTGAAATCAGTGAAGACTATTCATCCGAAATGAGGCTAAAGAAGCGAAAAGTGATACGGAACGCCAAAGAGAAGGGAGGTGACTTTAGGCTTCGTTTCAATAAATTATTCATTAATGACTCAATATTCTCGTATGACAGAGCCGTGAATAGCTATAGGTAACAATCACCTCAGTATACCGTTGCATCAAAAAAGAATAAAAAAAACGGTACTAACATGCGTTGCAATGAAATGACGCGGTTTAAAAATACTAAAAATATTCCCTTCGTTATTAGACATGACTAAACCCCACGTAGTTTTCGGCACTGAATGTTGGCTCGGCACCAACCTCGCGCATAATGAATTGTTTCCGTCCATCCGTGCAGTACACCGAAACGACCGCCACACTGACGGTGGCGGTGTTTTCCTACTGATCCAAAACAGCCTCAGTAGCGTATCCGTTCATACTGACCGCAACTTGTGTGAAACTGTGTGGTGTAGCATAATGCCGAGCGATGGCTCAACTCTGGGTGTTGGTCCGTTCTACAAACCTCCTGGCAATGCAACACCCCAGCCTTTATTTACCTTAACTAATATGAAGTCAACTCTGAACAAACGTATAATATATGGAGTTTAACGTCCCACAACCACCACATAGTTGGGAGATAACCGCTAGTCTACAGTGAGTCACTGCTGCATAGAGCTATCTAAGAAATCACGGATGTTCATCAGTTATATCAGCTTTTGACAGCCCCTATGGGGTTCTGCAGCACTAGTGGAAACTTGTGAGACCTGTTTTCTTTCTTTTTTGTTTGCAATCCCTATTGGAAAATCCAGTGGCATTGTCTCATCACAATACCTGATTATCGGGCCAGTGTGGCGCTGGATACTGGGACGCTGGCACGCTGCACGGGGCACACTGGACGCTGGCGCGCTGCACACTGGGACACGCGTTATGGGCAAAAATCGGGCTTTTAAACTGTTTTTAAAATTTTTGGTTATGCCCATACCGTAATTAAGGCTGAAACACGAGCACTGGGACAAAAAAAATATAAAACAAATATAGAGCGCGCGGGAGTGGAACCTGCTACCTCGACGCACTACTCATCGGGAGTCTGACACGCTAACCACTAGGCCACACTTTTTTTTCCTTATTGCAGGGCTTCAGTTTTCAACAGTGACATGGAAGTACATTCTGTCTACAATTGTTTCATATACAACAGTGCTTCCATGCGACGTACCCACTCGGGTACATCCTTTTGAATTTTTTGCAGTTCAAGAAACGAAGTCAGTGACTCGCGAAAGTACTCTATGGCTCGTCGAGCATCAACATCAGCATGACGTACAGCCATTCGGGATCTCCAGATACTGTGCAGAGCCAATACCATTGTAATATCATAGGGAAAACCATCGTCATTTTCAATCATCAAATACCGTATTCCCTTTGCGTCTAACGGGAAATCTTTCTTTAATGCACTTTGCAGGACGTCCCAGAAGAACACCCCATCCCAACATTCCAGAAAGACATGCTCAATGGTTTCTGGTTTACGACATAAAAAGCAGTGGTCACCCCACGGAACGAACATCCCCTTTTCAGACAACCACGTCTTAACTGGCAAGACACTCGAAAGACTACTTGGAGGTATTTTTTCTTCATGTTATAGCTAATTCCGGTATCCAATAGTTTTGTTTTCTCGCTTAGAAACGCAGATTTTCGTCTCTTGGTGCTCACGCCAACCTGACAGGAGATTGTTTGTTTGTTTGTTTGTTTGTTATGGGCTGCCTTGGATCAGAACGTCTATCTGGCACGTTTTGCATCTTAACTTATTAGCGTAATCGCAGATGTGTCGCGGCAATCGCACTGTCTCACTAAGCGGTTAGTCATACGTATGTAGAAAACACCGTGCATCTGAACTGCTCACTGAACACTGTACTTTTCGTCGCCCGTTTGAAAATATTTTCTGTCCCCCCTTGTTTACGTTCCGCGTACTAGAGCTGCAGTTCACTCTAGCCGAAACGAGCATTAGGCTTAGGGCCGCACTTCGTGAGCCACGGCCGCTGTGAAGATTGTGGATATTCCATTACAAAGAGTCTAATAACCGCTAAAATGTAGTTTCGATCATAACTGACCCAGGCGAGGTCATATTTGCACTTTCGATTACACAAATCAGAAGCTAAAAACGCCGAGATCGGGTGTTGCAGCGGCTAACTGCTGCCGGTGACGTGCGGCTTTCTGCGGTACGAGCGGGAACGACTGACTGCTAGAGTAGGTTGATCTTGATTATCAGACTAATACTACTGCCATATTATGTTGCGAATGATGAGTTATTTCGATGCGGTTTATAAACTACATTGAAGACACTCGAGCGCACTTCAAGAAAAGCGCACACGCGCTCGCGAGCTCGACAGATGATTGCTTTAGCCTACACGCACATCCGTCGCCTAACTAAAACTACAACTATATATGTGTAGCACACAGAACAGAACATTTTGAAAATATTCGGTAAATTTCACGTTCGACATCTCGCGATCCAATATAAAGTCTTATAGAAAGTCCATCGAGCGCGCCCAGTTTCTTCCAATGTGCCGCCGGTGTTCCCAGTGTGCGGGCAGACACTGTACAGCGTGACCAGTGCCTCCGAGCGCGCTGTAAGACACTGGGCCACGCTGTACAGTGTGTCCCAGTGTCTCCCAGCGCGCTGTAGTACACTGGGACACACTCTACAGCGTTTCCAGTGTCACCCAGCGTGCTGAAACGCACTGGGAGACACTGGAAACGCTGTATTTTTCGATAGGCATGGTCAAAGGCTGGCTTCTTCTGTTGCTACAGTACCGCGTATTAGTGATCACGACGTTGTCCTTGTTAAAATATACTGTGCTGCAGCAGGACAGCGAGCTTCAGTACCTCGCAAGGTGTCTTAATATTAAAAAAGGGGATTACGCTTACAATTTAAGAAGAGCTAGACTCTTATTTCTCTCGGTTTCGTGAACTATACTTGTGTTCTGACGTTAACAGCCGGTTGACTGTACTAATGACAAAACTGTTATCACTAACTCAAACTTTTGTACCGTCGCGAGTCGTATCAACCAAACAATGAAATGATAAACCATGGCTGAATAAGGAACTTTGAGCGCTTTTGAAGGGCCCCTACACCACGCCGAGTTCAAAGGCGAGACAGTAGTTTCTTTCTCACCCTCACTACCCTTCCTACAAGCGCTATGTCCTCCTCGCCACTTATTTCTTTATGAAACACGTGAAATATGTCAGCAATAAGCATTGGGCAAATCCGGATTTTGCGCTTTTCGACTACGCGCTGCTATCTATGCTTGCGCAGTCGTAAACGCAGAACACGAAGTCAAATCAGTTTATCGCACACAATAGTCGTGCGAGACAAGGCAGAAGAGACATGGACAAAGCAGGCTAGGCCACAATTTAAAACAGATATCGCTTGCATATCGACCAATCGAGAGCTTATGTCATCCTGACGTCACGTGAACAAACTGCTGGCGTTACGAATACAAGTACAGCAGAATGTTTTAACCAGTACTTTCAGTCGGTGTTGCCTAAACAGCCTTAATGTTTCCATTAATCATATATGTGAACATTAAACACTGTCTGCATATTTCTAATTTGTCAAAATGCCCGTTTTTGATTTAGGTCGCTAGTGTTAATATTTAGGTGCGCTAATTTTGGCCGATCTTGAAGTAACTGTACAGGCTACAATGACAATGGTATGGTAATGGTGGTGTTCTAGTGGCCGGCGTTCTTCAGGCCCCGCTTTTCCTCTAGCGCATGTACTAACTCTATGCGTGTATCGATCTCACCTGCGTCTACATGCTTCCTTGAATTCTACTGGTGGCGTAAATATGGCTCGCCGTCTGTGTAAATATGGATGTGAACCGCTGTTCAGTAATGTCTGCTATGTTGAAAGAGGCAAGTCAGAGGATGGTAATGAAAATTTAGAGGCGCACTACGTGAGAGTCAGCGTAGGTAATCCTATAGACCTTATGCAAAATCTGCTGCCATCTAGCGGCCGCCTTACGCGTTTCCGCCATGTTGAAGGCTAGGCGCTCTCTGCATTTGCACACACTGAGCGTACGCGTCGACGTGTAGCGGCTGATAGGAGCGGCTATTCCGAGATATTTTCGTGTGCCGTGTTGCTCAGATTGAGGAAATTGGGATGTTGAAAAAAGGTGCGCAGGAAACTAACCTCCATGTTATTAGATTTCTTCGCGGCCGACGAGGAGCGGCAGATCGTTCCGTTGCTCCGGCTGCTGCTTACGACTGACGCCGTGTTTACGTTCGCCGTTCTTAATAGATGCGGTATGCGACAGCATCGGTACTCATTAGAGAACACTTTCACGTCATGCCGGAACGAAACAGTTTTCGTGGCGCGTGCTTGCAGACACAGACAAACCGGCTTCGTGTACGAGCTTCAAAGCTGCATCGATCGCGGCTACTCCGGGCGTACCTGCGCTGCTGTTGACAGCCTTACTGGGTTTATTACATTGCGATAACAATTAATATTAGACAGCTACTCGTGCGCGTAATCAATTCTCAGCGAACGGACCAGAAATTTGTTTCCGAGGGGGAGGGGGGGGAGGGGGGACCCGCATTTGGTCCGACGTGGGGTCCGGGGACCGGGCAGGTAAGTGCGGTCGAGTGTAATTTTGTGCTCTGTATCCCATTGCACAAAAGAAAAAAAATTCGGGAGGGGGGCACGGGCCCGGTGTGCCACCCCTGGCCACGCCATTGGCTGGGGTGTGTTCGTAGTTTGTTTTCGATTGGGGAGTTTAACAAGGTAGCGCTTGGTGAGATGCTTTGCGCGCGTATTGTCTTACTCCGCGTATACTTCAAGCATTTGATGTGCTATCACTGCCAATAAATACAGAGGGGCGGCCAGGATGGCCTTACCGTACCCCCCTTGCTTTTTTTTTTTATTTATACCCCAAGAAGAGCACATATCAGGTTCTCACAAAAGCTGATCCCCGCTCGGAAAAATCCCGCGTCCACCACTGTGAGTTAAAAAAAAAAGTTACCAGATGCTTGTGTGTGGCACTTTTCGTATGAAAATCTGAAGAAAGGCTGTTCCGGCAAATGTGTTAGATTAGACCGTGGGTGCGCTACCGTTGGTTACGCGCTGAGGTAGTTTCGCAAGCGTTCAGTCGGCGACGCAAAACTGTCTTGCTGGAACGGGTTGAAATTGGAAGGCATCAGTAGGCCCCGAAAGCGACGATGGGAACGCGAATATTCTTGGCGTATCGTGATATTTATGAGCATAATGTCGAACGGATATTCAATAAAATACCAACTAATCAGCACCTACTTCTTAGAGCGAATAACACTTTTCATCTTCCCTTTTCACGTGCGTGAAGGCGGAAATTTTTTTACATTTTAATCGTGCGATAATTATATACATAACATATACGATGGTGACTACAGCAGCAAAATATTTTTTGTTTCAAAAATATAAAAAAGGGACAAAGTTTTATTTAATAATAAATGCCCTATACATCAGGCCGACGTAGACTGTCTCTTATGAAATATACTTTGAAATGGATCAGCAGCCCTTTTTTACCGTCATCGCTGTGCCTCGCCTTGCAGCGCGCTAAAGCCTCCTACCAACTATCCTACACTACACTCATGATATTCAGATAGCCACGAACTCTTTATTCGCTACACTTAAAACACAGAGACAAACTTATAACCTAGCGCATGGCTTCATACTCAACGACAAACTTGTACAATGCCGGTAACGTGTACAGGCCCTTACACACTCATCTGACGTTTTTGTGCCCCGATTGCCCACTCTCAAGGCAGATACAAACAAGAAGCTATAGCAGCGACAGCAATACGATTCGGACGCAAGCCTCCAACATGGCGCCGAAGCGGTAGCTTCGCGAGACCTCCGACAGATGGCAGCAATTTTGCATAAGGTCTATAACAAGCGGTCGCTCTTCCCCCTGAAACTGAGACGCATTTCACCCATGAATGTGGGCAGTATCCATTTTTTATACCATGTGTGAAGTTTCCTTTTGTATTTTAGAAGCACTGATTGCTGGGTGAATTGGTAATCCACGACTACGAGGAACTGCGCGAAATAAACTGGGACAAGGAGGATACACGCACAACCCCTTTTGTAGTGTTTGGCTTCAAGAAAACAGTTGTTACATCAGATGCTGTATGCGACTCCGCGTATCTGTGCCACGTGCTTTGCCTGCTTTTCGACAAATTCTTGCTATGTGTGTGCACATCGGAGCAACGGGTGTTAATTCAGTTCTGTATCATTTAACGTGTATTCTTCTCAACCACTCGTATAGAAACTAACATACCTCTGCAAAAAGGACTCCGAGCACTGGAAACATTCCTCGTCTATCTGCATACAAAGTGCACCCACGTTATTGCTTTTCATGAGCTAGAATCACCATTATCATTAGATTTCGTAGTTTTCCCACCAACACTCACCCAATCAATGCTTGATCAAAACAAGAGGCACAAAGTATACTTCAAGTGGAAAACATGCACGTACAGGGGGATGGAAAGAAACGCGAGCCGCGTGGCGCGCTGTTTTCATGATGCTCTGATTTTGGTGGCAATAAAAAAGATGCTAGACGGTTCTTCGTTGTATCATGAATGAAACCGCTTGAAAATAAATGCGAAACAGCAGAGAATGTAGATGCCGCATGTTCGCGTTTCTTTCCATCCCCACTATACGTTACTACTTGGCAAACTGTTTACGTCAGAATGGTTTCAGATACCACCCAGTGAAGCGTACACGTGTAGTTTCTGTGCATATAAACTCGCGGCCGCACTGTAAAATGAAAAAAAAATGCAGGAGCCAAACAGTACTCCTATTTGACACCCTGTACATGAGTCTACGTCGCCATGTAACATACATTCTCCGAACAAGCTATGTTTCCAGCGAGCTGGGATCGGGACTCGGTTGTTCTAGAACGCCTTGCATTGTGAAGGCATCTGATGCTTCCAAATCCTTTATATAGACTATTTTCCGCAGCGGTGCACGGGCGCGGCCAAGTTTAATCACGTGACTATAAGTGGCCTTTGTCCATTGAGCGGGCTGTGGCCGTACCATACAAGGTGTCTGGAGCAGGGTGTAAGCAAGTCACATGCTTGCGCAGCAAAGCGTAGTTTGATATTTAATCGCCTTAAGGTTGACAAGGTCAAGATATTTGCGTTAGTTTGGCATGTAACCCGCCACAGTGATGAGTGCTATATTTTATATACTTCGAATATATGGCATGTACATTTTCATTGTTGTATCAGAAAGCACCAGTAGCTGTGGTTACAAATCAACATGGCAGCATCCACGCAGAAGCGACCGCCCGCTTCGACGCGAATTCTAGCTTGCTGTTTCCCACTGTCCTGACATCAAAACTAAATGGTGAAACAGGCTATCACTTTGTGCCATTTCACGGTGGGGATAAAGCATCAGGCATGCTTTGTCTTTATTATTGAAATCTGCTGTGTTCATTTAGCCACGCCTGCTAATACTAGTCTCCGAGGATTTGAGAGTAGATCTTGGAAACACTGTAAAATACCGACGAATACATTGCTCTGGATACTTCAGGACGTAAATATGAAGCAAATAAAAGCGTAGGTCTCAAACTTACGGGCCACGCAGCGCTCGACGACGACATGAGAAACTCGAGCCGTAAGGTAACCGCATCCACAAGTGCCGCCATGTTGACTTTTTCCCACGCTGCCATCTGCTCATTTTTACTTGCCCAACGCGTATGCGCAGACGCTATGGGGAGACGCAGAGCAGAGGACACGGTTCGGATGGATACATACTAAGCAGCGCTGCCCAAAGGCCGCCTTCTGGGTCGGAAAGGCCGAAATGCAGCTGTCGCTTTTCATTTTAATTGCACAAACCATCTGCAAAAAATTGTCTATACAGTACCAGGGAAATTACGGATAAATAAGCTTGCATAGCGCTGTTCATATGAAGAACTTGGCTAACCCATGATGTCCTCGTCAGAATTACGGCAGGTTGTAGTTGTCCTGTTCTGCAGTGTTACAACAGCACAGCAGAACAGGTTCACATCGACGCAAGCAACGTGAAACCAAACTTGTTTTCGCAAACAGGGGTTGCGCTGAAACTGCGAGGAAAAATAACGGAGGAAATGCTTTCACGCCGAGTTCACTTGCCTAGACTGGCTGAATGGCGCAGAAGATGTTCGACTAGTTGAACAGAACATTCGAATCGGCTCTCTTAGAATCGTATAATGGAACAGTCGGCACTCGAGAGCAATCACACACCATGCACTCGATCACCGCAGCGTCACAGCCGCTGACATTATTCAGCATTAACGGTGCTGCTCAGCTGAACGACTTGTAGAATTTCGCGTCACAACCGGAAAGCCAACAACCGAAAGGCTGCAATCATTTAAGCCGATAAAAAGAAGAGTAGACATTGTTCAGCACAAATTGTATTGTGGGATGATTTTCGTAAATCATTGATTCTTTGACATTAACATCCGTACTGAATTTTGGTACATGCAATCAACAAAACTCGCCATCAGCGGGACGCAGAGATTTCTACATGATATATACAAACGTACTCTCTGGCACGAATACCTCTGTTTCGTACTATTCATTAATATGAGCGAAGTGGCCCTTGGGCTTAGCTTGTATTAGCGCGGTACATATATGAAAAAAAAAAACACGACGCAGACGTAAAGAGAAAGGTGGGCGCTAAGGGGGGCCCCCAAGGGCTGCCCTAGCGCCCTACCTAGGGGGGGCCCTTGGGGCTCCCCCAGGGAAATTTTATTTCATTTCATTCAAACATTACGGCAATGATTTATTTTATTTCCACCAACAACGTTTCCCGAATGTATAGCTTACGCTCCCTGATAAATTATACAGTTTCAAGATGAAATCGTCTTCGCAGCTGGCGTTATTGGTAAGTGAGCTTCCCTGTAGCGGGCTAACGACACATTCACACGGCATCGCCAAATAACAATTAGAAAGTGAAAGTGGAAATGTGTCCATGATACAAGTACCCACTATAGGAACAACAGGATTGCTATATTCGTTACCGGCATAGTCTTTTCACATTCACAGAGAAGTGGTGCGAGCTGGAGAGACACCGGTATTCTTGGCACTCTGTTATCACAATGCTTGGGCCCCTCACACAAGTGTCGCAATGTTGAGCGCGGTAACACCATATTCAGGCGTCACCGTAGCACGGAGGCGGGGGGCGACGGGGCGCCGGGCATGGCGCCCGACAGCACAGGGTCCGTGTCACGCAGTCGGGGAGGCTGGGGCCGAAACAAGGTGACGGGCGGTGCGGTGGTGCGCAGAAAGGCGCTTTCACGGCGCCGCATCCACAGCCGGATAGCCAGGTGGCAGAAGCCGAGTGACAGGGCGCAGCCCACCAGCAGTCCGATGATGGGTAGCGCTATGCTGACTTCGTCGTGACATTCGGCCGGGCAGTCGGCCCGCGCCAGCCGCCAGAGACAGGAGGCGGCCAGCGCGGCGGCCATTGCGGACCATCGATCGTCGACAACAGCGCCACTGCGGGCGCAGTCGCGACGCTGCCTCGAATTTTCATGTTTATTTTTGCTGTTTGCGACTGCTCGCACAAGCTAGAAAGGAGTAAGGCACGCACTGAGGGGGGAAAATTGCATTGGGAGAGAACATGGTGAACATCAGATAGAACTTGGTCATGGTCCAATGCATAGGTTCCCTCTGCGGGGGGGATGTTCTCGAGCGCCAGAGCCCCCCTGCAATTGTCTCCGAGTAAAAGGGAAAGAATGAGTCGGCACAGGTGACTTATTGACCGACTCTCCCCCTCTCCTATATATTGTTCGTCGCCAGGCTGGTACGCCCCTATTGGATGCGGTTTTTAAAAGTTTTGTCTACGCATTCTTCCCCAGTTCCTACTGCTAATTTTCCTTAACCAATAAATGTTGCAGGATGGCGTATGGGCAGTGCTCACGAAGACTTCGATCAGTTTAATCCTGGTGTCGCGTGAAATAAACCAGTATTTTCCCCACCATCATGATAGGACTGAAGGAAGTTTCGTGGTTTTTCTTTTGTTATTCCTGTGAAGCTGAAGATTGATTCTACCCATTTATTCTCGTGGCCAAAAAAGTTCCCTCCGTTTCGAGAGATTTTATTGTTTTCCTTTTAACATCCTACTTGAATAGTGACATCACACAGTGCTTCAGATGCAGTGCATAACACGCGGGAAGGTTCGTAGCACATAATATCAGCAGAGGGTAAGTAATACCATGGCAAGGAGGAAAAAATTAAACCGGTGGTTGGCAATTGCAGAAAAGTGCAGATGAGATTGCGTTGATGTTGCATAATATGCGATCAATGCGTTGCGTAATGTTCAAAAACGAAATGTGTTGAGATGTAAACTTTATGTCCAAAGAATGTAGAAAGCAAACAATCATTGCATTGAGCTTTCTCCAGACTGCTATTGATGTCACCACAGATTGTTTGCGCAGCCTGTGAGTCTGCTAAACGATAAAAAAAGACGTCGCATTTTCTGCGATGGCGGTAATATCATCGATGTTTGAATACGTGTGTATATGCAGAGAGGGGAATATAAAACACGCAGCACAGTTGAGAATTATAGATTTACATGAAATCGTTTCCCTGAGCAAACGTAACTGATTTACGGTGACTGCTAGCGAATAAGAATATAATGCGAGTATTAGGAAAAAGACAAAAAGAAGTTTTATTACTTCCTAATCGCTTGCTAGGAATTGGTAAGCTGTAGTCGTTACAACTTCAGCGCTAATTTAAGAAAGAAAAACAGGAAGAAGCTGCCGAGCTTCTTTCTGAAACAGAAAGAGGCTCGGCAGCATATTACAGTCTGTAACACTTGAAGGCAAAAGCCTGCTGCATGCACTTGGTAATGCATAAAGTTACGCGATGTGTGACCAGACTTCTTGCAAGGCATGACGAGGCACAGTCATGAATTGTTGAATTACCTGCACGTTCTCAGTCGACTGCATGAATGCAATCGACTGAGAACGTGCAGGAGATTTCTGCCCCTCACGTGGTGCGGCACGATCTCCTGGATTGGCCGACATGTTCTAAGTGAACAGTGGGAGAAATTCGGCCTCGTTGGTAAGACATGAAGCGATATTTAGCGCCAAGTAACACAAGGACGAGAAGCGCACGTGTTGTGTCCTCCCTTCTCGTCCTTCTGTTACTTGGCGCTATATATCACTCTTTACTAAGTTGAATGCCATGTGATGACGGCATCACAGCACGTCAAAATTCTGTGATTGATCTGTGAGTTCATTATGATGCCACATTGTCACATTATGACCGCGCAACAAGACGTCATAATGTACTACAACGCCGTGTTTCGCTCAAGGGGCCGCTGAAACACACTTTTAGCTCTTAAGGCGAAAGCTGTTAGGCTATCGCCTTAGCAAAGGACACCACCTCACTGTCGCTGGACTTCAGCTGAATCGTTTATTGCTGTGCAAGGCACGCTTAAGCGCTTCTTGTGCGATAAAGACTAATGAGTGGCATCATGTGGATAGTCTCATCCTATTTTTTGAACATATTTCCACTTGATCCCGCTAGTTAGCCGTAATCAAACCCTTTTAATAATGCATGCGTGCCTTCTTGGACGCAATACTCAAATATGCCTTGCACTGCAATAAAACAGTCAGATAATATTGATCTGACTGAGCCAATAATATTGACCTGACTAATATTGATCTGACTAATATTGATCTGACTACCACTGAGCCATGCCGGCGCACAAAAACCTTATACAAGCATTATGTCGGGAAGAAACCGCGTTAACATGCGCAATATAACGTGGCAGAAGAGTGAAACGACAACCAGGCGTCACAGAATGCCATTTGTGTAACCAGGCGTCACACAATATGAATTGCATTACGAGGGGGTCGTTGAATGCTTCCAACCCATTACAAAGGGCTCAGCCATAATTCTTCGTCGTCATCAGCCACCGAATCAATTAATGGAGTAGTGGGTACCCTTGAAAGCGTACTTGTATTAGTAGCCCCAAGATAGATTGCAACGGGTTTTAGAAATGGTGCTCTCCCAGCTTTCGCTGTGACTGTGCTGCACGTTCCGCGCAGGCCTGGCGGTTTATTTGAGTGGGTCACATAAGAATTAATCCGCATGAAGATAGCTTCAGTAGGTCGATTTGTTTTTGTTTTAGAAAGCGTTATTTAGGCTTTCAAAACAGAGCCTAGTATTTATGAACGAAGCTACCCCGTGTTTCATTTATCCTTAGTTGCGATAACCGTGCTGATTCTACGTGGTGGATATTTCTCAGCGATGCTGCCCTAGTGGCAGTTGCGCGCTAACAAAAAAAAAGGTGAAAGAAAAAAAAAGCCGTAGCACATCACTTCCTTCTTGGTTATCCCGCAATACTTAGAGGAAATTTCGATAGCTTTTAAAATTTAGCAACGCCTTTCAATTTTTTTGTTAATAGGCATCGTGACCACGATTAGTCGTGAGTCTGAGCATGTCATGGGCAGGACTCTCTCATTTTTTTTCGCGCACACACCTTTTCGTGTTAGGTGGTATTATTGGTATTAACGCCGCCAGGTGAACCTTCATCACGTTTTTCCCGCAGTGCTCTCCTCAAAAGCATTTGATTCGCTGGGCCAAGATAGTCTAGAAGGATCCGTTGGTGGGCTAGTTGGTACATGTCTTGATATATACTGAGTATGTGCAGCGCAAAGAAACGAAGACAACAGAAGACACATGAACGACATAGACTGGGGCTGACTTCCAACTGTTTTATTGAAAAGCATGAAGCCCTCTTTTATACATGCGCACCAGTTATCAACTGCTCTATATGCATCATGTTTCAACCTCCGAGCACGCGAGCATTTTTTTTAGTGTAAAAAACAATTCAGGAGGGCATCTTGCAGATCACTGCAACGAGTGTAAATGCACTCCACACTTTGATCAAGCGACCTTTGTCAAGCGTGCAAAAACTAAGACAGAACAATAATAAAAGAGGCAGCTTACATTAGGAAATCTGGTATCAAGTGTGTCAGTACGGCAAGTGTTTATCTAAGTGACAAAGGGATGCAGTTTTTGTATGCCAACCCATGATGCATCTAGAGCAGTTGGTAACATGTGCGCATGTATAAAAGAGGGCTTCATGCTTTTCGATAAAACAGTTGGAAGTCAGCGCCAGTCTATGTCGTTCATGTGTCTTCTGTTGTCCTTCGTTTCTTTGCGCTGCACATGCTCAGTATATATCAAGCCAAGATAGTCCTTCACGAACACTGGCGATCTATACTTAGAAGGACGGACTGCTGGACGAGTTGGTGATTTATCTTGGAATGGTGGTGCGCATAAGAACAATAACGCAAGAGGAAGGAACACGGATATGGCAAAAAGGCAAGTTCGGCCAGATGGTTGGAATTCATCTAGAACTTCGTTACAGCGCAACTCTAGACAAGGACAAAAAGAAGGAACAAACAACATGGCGCTGACTCTCAGTTGATATATTTTTATTGAAAAAATTGTGAAGTATATGTAGCCAGTCCATAAACCGTGACAGGCACAATAAACAAAGAAACATCCAGGCAGCATCGTCAAATTAATAGATAATCAATACTGGACACAGGTAACTCAAGTCGATAAGTTGTAGGCTTGAACCTGAAGAAAAGCCAGAAAATGCACGGGACACGAGAAAGAGGCAGACGCACACACCGCTGGAACTGTGACTATTGAAAGGAAGCATTCAGCCAGGAAACCTCACAACGCATGTACAACACATCAGTATCGCTTACCATGTCACCCGATGAAGGAAAGAGAACGCAATTATCTTTCTTGCCATCGCCGCAAAACACAAAGTTCCTTCTCAAAGAGGCAAATCGACAGTATGCTTATAGATTCATCTCCGCTTTTCCTAACGTAGTATGCCTCCAGCATTTCACGTGCCTGTTTGCCCTCCCTCTTCCCAGATAAGCGGCATTACTAAAAATCGGGTGGCAACCACATGTACGACAGGGACGTGCAAGATTAGCGCCATCATTCGAATTGAAAGAAGCGTAATGCTCACGCAGCCTATTAATACGTCGGCCGGTTTGGCCGATGTAGGCATTATCATAGGTCAACGGAATGTTCTATACCACACGTGTGACATATTTAGAGAAGCAGCAGTCGTGTTTCGTGGTGCATACTGAATTGCTAGTCCTTCCACGAGCCACACGTGAGCATAGGCTGGTAAGTTTGCAGAGAGCTGAAAGTACAATATTTATGCGCTGTCGCACAGCTACCTTTCTGATATTATGCGAGACCTGATGTACCTGGGGTAGGACTTCAAACGATTTCTTCCTAATGTACACCCTTAAAAATTAGGTAGTAGTACTTGCTAACTTTGGGGTAGTAACGGTTTGTCACATATGTTACAACGCTGCTAGTAAGTGCAGTTAGTAACGGCGAGGGAGGTAACTGTTGCTACCTTTGCCGTTACTAACCATACGTAGTAACTTGTAAAGGTTTTAAGAAAAAAAAAGTAGTAACCAATACCACCGTGTTCATTTTGCCGCATTACTTGTCCATTTTAATACTGGTCAAATTAATGTCTCATTACTACACAACTTCGGGATATCTAGCGTGGTGTGTCACGAACGCGTAGAATACATAGACTTAACAAGGTCACTATGCTACAATACTAAATAAGCGACTCCTGGAGTATTTATAGCCCCCTAATTTGAAGATGCATGTCTGGTACAGGTGAGCACCCGTGTTTCAGGGTGAATTATAAAAAAAAAATGTGAACCTAGAGCACTATACCCTACTACCTGATTACGTGCGTTTTGATACGTAGCACAATACTTTTAATCAGCCGTATTAAAGAAGATATGTCATATCTATTTATTATAAAAGTACCACAACGAAGCATCATGTACAGCGGCTGAAACGAAGTACCGAACTCACTAAGATAGTCTCAGTGCATTTGAATGGTTCCTTGTGCTTATACATTGGCAGTTAAAAGGTAATAATCATTTCTGGAGTTTTGCGTGCCAAGACCACGATATTATTATGAGACAGGCCGTAGTGAAGGACCACGGATTAATTTTGACCACTTGGTTAATTTTGATCCACCTCTCATGTTAGTTGGTTATAAAATAATTAATTTAAAAAAATAGTTTTTTTCTAGATCCATGGATATCTTCTGCGTCATTTTTCCGTTCCAAGATGATATGTCTAGACGATTCCATTTATAAATTAATACAATAGGTATTACCTACTATTTAGGGTAAATAGTTATAGGCCGCGTAGCAAAAAAGGTAGTAACGGCGCAAGAAAGCCAGTAACGGCTGCAGTTACTACCTATTTGATTCCAGTTGACCGCCGCTAGGATCGCCGCGGTCAACGCGGGGGCATCCGTGCGCGCACGCTGCTCTCGGCTGAATGCTGTGCTGGTTGAAGGCAATGGTTTATCTTGCACCAAACCGCAATAATTCAACTACCACTCATACTTCACCTGACATACGAATGTGACTGTTGCATACGCATGTGAAAAACTTACTTTCGTGTATCAAGGCTGCGATGGATCCAGTCATGTTGGGCGCAGCAATATTCGCTGCATATGTTGTTCCTTACCTCAGGCAGTGGAGCACGAGAACATTTATTCAGGCACGCGATATTTACTTAGACTTCTGACACTACACAAGCCTTATAAACCCACCAACTCGAAAAATGAAGTCTCACAGCGAGAGTTGAGCCAGTGCCGATCGCGCTATTTACAATCAGACCACCTACGCCGTGGTACGTGGCGGCATTACAAAAAAAATGATGAAATTAACATTCCTGTGTTTACAGTTTATAAAAGCTAACTTCACTACGCTGCCGCCTAACGCACTTACATTCGGCAACACTTTAAATCGGGAATGACGAAGCTTTCTCAAGGTAACGTCCGTGTGCAGCATCAATACACGCTGATCTCTAGGGTCTATAGCTTAGCCTTAACTCCGAGCTTGCAACCACGTTCTGTTCATTTTCGACGTGTAACTTTGACAACTACATGTAACGTGCACAATATTGCACGAGCGAAAGTGTGTCGCACTTCACATTGTGCAGCGTCGCCAAGGGCACTCGGGTATGGTGGCATAAATCACAACGTGCGTTACTTTGACTGCCTTAGATGGACTACGTTTGCACCACGTAATGCAACGAATTTCTTGATGAAGACTGCTCACAGGGTAGACTTGATTAAATGAAACGAAGCCGTGTTTCTCTAATCTAGATAAAATAAGCCCATGCGTTCACAAGCACAACTCAGTTGCGCTTTCGATTTATTTGGAACGTGAAAAACGCAACATGGGCGAAATACTCAAAAAAGTGTCAAGCTGAGGAAGCACTAACGCTTCTCGAGTCCATACTTTTTCATAATTGCTTATTTTAAAGCATATACTTAGGAACATGACACTGTTTAGCCACTTATTTACAGTAAACGAAGCAAGAAAGCTACGATTGAAAGAGAAAGAGAGAAAAAATACTGAAAAATTACCTCGGAGAACGGGAAGCTATGAACGACATCTTTATAGCGTAGAAAAACTCTGTGCAAGGCCAGTAAATGAAGGCAGCAAGCTGTTGAAAAGAAAAAGAAAAAAAAAACAGGGCGAACTGATGTAAATTAAGAAAAAAAAAGATAGCTTATAGTTGACATTGAGTCAATGGAAATAGAAAAAAAAACACTTTTAACAACCGCAAACAAGAAAAGAACGCAAGACACCGAATAAACTGGCAAGAACCTAAAAACTAGCAAGCTGTGAAAGAAACAGCTCCGGCCGGCAACTTGTCTTCTCGCGTTACAAAGACACATTTTAACACGATAGCGTTAAAGAGCTCGTTTCGCAGAAATTCCGGCATCGGCGTCGGCCGTTGGTGTCGGCGTCGGCGGCGGCGTCGTTGGTTGTGAGCGAAAAATCATCATCTTGTCCGTGACCGAAAAATCGAGAAAGATGCAAATAAAATAAATAATGAAAAATTCCGGGTGCGAATGAGGATCGAACCCGGGTCGTCTGCGTGGCAAGCAGGTGTTCTACCACGCAGCCACGCTTCTGCTTGTGATTACATATAAAATAACTTCCTGTGCTTGGAATTGCAGTGAAAATAACTTTCATGCTTTGCAAACACGCGCGTCCTGTATACAGGCGTCACAATACAACATGTAATATCGCAGTAATATTGCGTGGTACAAGCGTGCATAGCCATCGGGCGTCAGAAGATGTGCATATCATAACGACATTGTGGTTCAAAGCTGTGTACCCATTACAAAAGGCACACACGTTACTGCGCGTATTCCCTTAAGACCACGTAGTGGGTGCATAGCAACTTCGAAAACATTTCCCGCATTTACCGCGCATAATTGCTCGTGGTTTAAAGCATGCTACACATTACATAGTGTGCACTAAGGGATTGAAGTACGGACTAGGGACAGGATATCGCTATCGCGTTCAACTTTTAAAGGCGAAGCTTAAGGGTCCCCCCAATTTTTGCTCCGTTCACTATGAAGTCGTCAGTCCGGATAACGTCGGTGGCGTCAAAATCTTTCTCGCACACGCTGACGTGTTCAGAATCGAAGGTAAATCCAACAGCTTCTTGTCGCGGTATTGCACGTTCTCATTCATCCTTCTCATCGTCGTCCCTAGGCAAACTAAATGACACCTATTCGCTCGTACATCTGTAGTCGGAGCGACAACCCGGTACACAGTATATCTTGGGCATCATCACACACGTACACCATCCGTGTTCTTGCATAAAATTCTCACAGCCGTCAGTCGCACAAGTTCAGGAAAACGCTGAAAACTGAACGTTGATGCCGCCGGATTCCTCGGGGCTCCAGCTAGACCCTACGCAGCGAAGCTCTCCTCAAAGCCCGCATGCACGCTCCTAGCGCCGCCGCGCGGCCTCTGCAGCGACATAGCAAGCTCTCCCCATAGCGTTACGGAGAAGTTTCGTGACCAGAAAAGCATTGAAGGACTCTGCTGTGCACTAACGTAGGTAGTAAACAGGTAGCAAAAAGTTAGTAACGGTTGCATCTAGTAATGTTTACTAACGCAGGTAGTAAAGAGGTAGCAAAAGCTTAGCAACGGTTTAAGAAAGGTAGTAAGCGCTGCAGTTACTACCAATTTGCTTGCAGTTGCTACCATTTTACTAACTTTTTTTAAAGAGTGTAGGCCTCATTGATTTCTCTTGTCAGTTGGTTCGCATGTTTAAAAATGATGGTGGCTTTGATGGTGGCTTTGGTAAAGATGGGACGGCAACGACATGACCTGCAATGCTCCGGTAGATGTAGTCGCGCAACCCCTTGAAGTGCATATTGCTTTTTTAGCGCAAAAAACGACACCACAAGAAAGAAGACGCAACACTTCCGTCTTCTTTCTTGTGGTGTCGTTTTTTGCGCTAAAAAAGCAATATGGATTCTCACCAAGTAGCCCGCCAACGCATTCCCTTGAAGTGATATATCATGCTCTCTTAGTCGAACATTAACACATCGTTTCGTTCGCCCCACGTACTCTCCACCACCAGATAATGGAATGACATACATAGCTTGTTTAACACATGCGATGTGCTTGTTCTTACAATTAACAGTTCACTCGACCTTTACCTGCATATCCGTCAGGGCATTGTCAATAATTCGGCACATGCGACCCATTTTATGTTTCGCCAAAGGGGAAAAACATTCAAGGCGTATTTCAGACTGTGTTGATACCATTGTTCGGACAGAAGGAGGGTGGTGTGGGGAGGACTCGCTAAGGCCCCTAATTCATTTTCTTTTTGAAAAGAAATTGCATGAACAAAGCCGACAAAGAGGTATACTTCGCTGTTAGGGATTCTGGTTTGTATTCGCAGAAGTTCGAGGAAGTACTTAAACATTTCAAGGCTGTCAGGGTTAAGGCTGCTGTAATCAAACAGTCAAGCACTTTTATGTTTGAAGAAAAGAGCCGGCACCGTTTAGCGACTGGTGTAAAGAAGGCGAAAAACCTGGATTCACAGATTTTGTTTACGGTGAAATTGCACAAAGAGGACATGCCTTTCTGAGTGATAGTCTCGGAAAAAGGCAGTTGACAGCTGATTGTTTCGCGATTTCTGCAGAGAACCTTGTGGGCTTAACCCTCTATTGCATGGCGTCCCATATTTGGCACATATTGATTAACATTTTTTATAGCGGGCGCAAGAGGACCAGTGGAGAATGTGACACAGTTAGAGTAATCCTCATAGTTACGTGCACTAAATATAAAAAAGCGCTGCCATCCCTAGAGCAGTGTGAAATCTCGACATGAAATAGATTTCACGGTGCACGTGCAAGCTCGGATCATGAACAACAGTCACTGCTATATTTTTTTGCAACCATTTTCTCGTTGCAGAAGCAAGAAAAAATTATTTTGGCATATCACGTGGCTTTGAAAATTCATGCTCATTAAGGCTCTCCTCAATTCCGTTTTCCACTACGGTATATAGTCGGAAATCGGAAATCAAGAGTCAAACGTGTAAGCGGCCATCTTGCACGTAGATGTCGGCAGTCAGATGCGCTAACCAAAGTGTTCAATTATGCCTGAACACAGGAAGCAATTGCTTTGCTTTATTCCACAAATCAAGCTAAAAAGACCGCAATCAGTGAGATTTTGTTTTTCAGCCATGGCAGCAATTTTGCTCGCCCACTTGCATAGTGTGCCATATTTGGCACAAACTTTTATCTTCATTAATACAGTCACAATTAATCTGAAAATTTTTGTACATGTTATTCTTCATGTAGTTAATGATAAAAATGATCAAATAATTTTTAGTTGATTTTCTCATAATTCATGCAATAGAGGGTTAAAAATTATTGACTCTTTCTGCATACCGAATTCACATTCTGTGTGCGAGTACCTTAACAGTAGCTGGCTGAACATTCATGGCATCTTCAGCGTAGATGTCGAAAAGTTGTAATACTCCTTTCTGCATGCCCAGATTACGAAATGCATAAAAGACTGCATAGTGTACTTTTATTTATTTATTTATTTATTTATTTCACAATACCACAGGCCATAACAGGCCCAAGCAGGAGTGTAAAATCAATAATAATAATAATATCTGGGGTTTAACGTCCCAAAACCACGCTATGATTATGAGAGACGCCGTAGTGGAGGGCTCCGGAAATTTAGACCATCTGGTGTTCTTTAACGTGCACTGACATCGCACAGTACACGGGCCTCTACCATTTCGCCTCCATCGAAATGCGACCGCCGCGGCCGGGATCGAACCCGCAACCTTCGGGTCAGCAGCCGAGCACCCTAACCGCTATACCACCGCGGCGGACTGTGTAAAATCAAAACAAATGAACAACAAAACCAAAGTAAACTAACAAAGAAATTAGGATTACAAATTTGTAACGCCACTAGCAATCAAACAAGAATTCACGACTAAACATATAATACGTACTAGGTAACAAGCAGAAAAAAAGAAAAAAAAACGAAAAGGTCACTACAACAACAATCTTTCCAGCGCCGCTTGAAAATTCGCCTCCACAAAAATGTATTTAGAAAGGGCATTCCAGTCGGAAATTGTTTATGGAAAAAAGCTGTGTTTAAATGCACCAGTTTTGAAAAATATCGGTTTCAGAGGGTGGCCATTAATGTGTAGTATGACAATGATAAAGATGCCTTCATTGATGGTGGCAATACTTCATTAAAAGCCTTTCTAGAACTTGTTTATTTTTACTTAGGAATTACTTTTGTTTCATGGCGAGGGAGTCTTTTTATAGCAGAATCCGGGATGTGCATAGGGTCATGCGTGGCTCTCGTCATGAGCGAGATTGTTTTAGGCTATATCGACAGACAACTAGAGGGTCACCTCGCTAAGCTTTCCAGTGCAGTTTCCATCTATAATGACGATTTCGTTGTATTTTGCAATAGTGACATTCACCGCGAGGGTGTTGATGAAATTCTCACGTTATTCAGGCAGGGCCTCGTCTTTACTTACGAAGTTCCTAAAAAAATTGGGGGGACCCTTAAGCTTCGCCTTTAAGAGTTGAATGCGATAGCGATATCCTGTCCCTAGTCCGTACTTAAATCCCTTAGTGCACACTCTGTAATGCGTAGCATGCTTTAAACCACGAGCAATTATGCGCGGTAAATGCGGGAAATGTTTTCGAAGTTGCTATGCACCCACTACGTGGTCTTAAGGGAATACGCGCAGTAACGTGTGTGCCTTTTGTAATGGGTACAAGGCTTTGAACCATAATGTCGTTATGATATGCACATCTTCTGACGCCCGATGGCTATGCACGCTTGTACCACGCAATATTACTGCGATATTACATGTTGTATTGTGACGCCTGTATACAGGACGCGCGTGTTTGCAAAGCATGAAAGTTATTTTCACTGCAATGCCAAGCAGATGAAGTTATTTTACATGTAATCACAAGCAGAAGCGTGGCTGCGTGGTAGAACACCTGCTTGCCACGCAGACGACTCGGGTTCGATCCTCATTCGGACCCGGAAATTTTTATTATTTATTTTATTTGCATCTTTCTAGATGTTTTGGTCACGGACAAGATGATGAGTTTTCGCTCACAACCAACGATGCCGCCGCCGACGCCGACAGCGACGCCGACACCGAAGCCGACGCCGACGCCGGCATTTCTGCGAAACGAGCTCCTTAACGCTGTCGCGTTAATAACGAACCCACAGTTACTGAACCTGCGACTAACCTTTGTTGAAGATCATGTGTGCTGGAATCGCAGGTCTGTTAAGCCCATCTTAAACTACAAATCCGGTCATTCTAAGATCGTTAAGAGGTCCATTGCGAGAGCCGTCCTAAACGCGTCTATGAAGAAATCGTGTTTGCACATGTCCGGACACGCGTTCCATCAATCCGCTAATGGACGCTGGTTACCCTGATGGGGTAATTTCGTCTTTGTGTGAACGTATGGTTCGTAGCGTCAAGCACACAAAAGACAAAAGTTGGTTATACAAAGCCTGATGAAAAAAGAAAAAAAATTATACCATCTCCCGCTAAAGGGAACCATGTGTAGATGCGAAGCAGCGGGCGCTAACGCTTACACTGGCGGCGGCGTTGACGCTCGCGCTCATCGCAGCGTTGCGCAGGAGAGAAACCTGGGGAGGCGAAAAGCACGCAGTGATGGACCGGTGTTTCCTACTGGAACATGCCAATCGCTGCTAATGGGCAATGAGAGACAGAAGACTCCGACTGGACACAGAGACCCGCAGTCCGCTTTTAGTTAACGCGCACGCTGCGAATTTTTATTGTTCAACAACGCACAGGAGAAATCTTCCACCGGCACCACCTTGGAGGTCAAGATCCAGTGTTATATGTACGGGGTGGCCAGTGAACGGTTGTGCAGCGCGAGCAGTCGGTTTTTTCAAACAAGAAACAAACTCGCTAGCAGACGCTGCCTGTGTCGGCGTCGCGAGGCGAGAGTGGGGGGGGGGGAGCGTAAGAGAGGGGAGAGAGGGGGGGGACGCGCATGCGCAGTGGGAGTGTGGACGCCGCGGGGAGGGATGCTTAGGGGAGAAGAGGTGTTTTACTTTTATATTTTTAGAAAAGTTTTGCGCATGCGCAGTAAGGGTGGTCACGCCGCACACCACCGGATTGAACCCCTGCTCTAAGATGCTTCACATCTAAAAAGTGCAGCGTTTCCTTACGTACACATATTGGCACATGGGCTCAATGGCTGAATAATATAGGGTCTAGGTACGGCGATGTTCATTTCTCTGCGAAACATAAGATGGGTCGCATCTGCCCGATTATTGACGTTGCCCTGGCGGATAAGTAGGTAAATGCCAACTGCACTGTCAGTCGTAAGAACAAGTACATAGATTATGTTAAACAAGCTGTGTATGTCATTCCATTATCTGGCGGTTAGAGAGTACGTGGGGCAAACAAAACTGTGTGTGAATGTTCAACTAAGAGAGCGTGAGCTAACTCGTCAAGGGTTTGCGCGATTTCATCTACCGGAGCACTGCAGGAGATGTGGTTATTCGCCCATCTACAACATAACCACCGTCAATTTTTACACGTGTGGACCAATTGACAAGAGATATCGCTGAGGCCAACAACAAATCGATGAGAGACAAGACTTGTATCAGTGAACCATCTGTCGCTCTTCATGAGACAGAATTTGGTTACCTATGCCAATATTGGTTATCTATTTATTTAACGATGCTGCCTTGATGTTTCTTTGTGTCTAGCGCATGTAGTAACGGGTTATGCACTTGCTACATATATTATGTTCCACAATTTTTCAATAAAATATCAGTTGAGAGCCAGCGCCGTGTTGTTCGTTCCTTCGTTTTGTCTTTCCTAGGGTAGCGCTGTAACGAAGTTCAACGAGGACACAACGCAAACTATATTTAGAACTGGCCCACCCTTGTAAAAAGGCCCTGCTTTGTCTGCTCGTCTTCAAGGAGCGTAAAATGTGTGAAGCTGTGGCATGAAAAATTACAAGCGCTTGATCAGGTGCTGCTTACGTGTGACATACATCGTCCTTACCGGTGGTAGTGGTGGATTGTACAGGCAGGGTGATGACAGCATGGTCGGTGCACGAGCAAACGTAGACGAGAAAACGGTTCACCTACCTGTGCTCTGTATTGACTGCTCCTGTGAACCGCTTTTCCAGGAGATAATTATTCTCATTGGCCAGGATAACTGTATGTGAGCTGATCGAGACATACCGTATAAAATGCCACGGTTTCCTTTCGCTCAAGACATCTTCACATAGGCTGAGCCAATTAAAGTCTAACAGTGACTACCATGTTAGCTTGTTATATATCATTTTGGGTACTTTCTATTAGTGTATGTGTATTATACTGTCACGTGGTTGTGACGTCGACGAAGGCAGTAGGCGACGGGTCCAAGATGAAACTGTTTATTAGGCCGAACTTGTGGCCGGTAAACGGAAAGTAAGATTACAGCAATACACGCTGGCACTGATAGCGGCGAACAGAGCGTCGGCCGTCGATCAAGTGATCATCGTTGGGACGCACCGTCTTTTATACAGCGCGCGTCGAACTTTCTAGCCTTATCACTGCTGGTCGTGCAAGCTCTAGAATAAGCTGGTCGGTTCGCGTCCGGCGTGCAATCTTAACAAGACGATCTACTATAATCGCGAAGGTTCTCGAACACTAAGGCGTGGTCTGCGCCGAGCGTTACTGACAGTCTTTGTGGGCGAAAAGCGAATACAGCAAACGCGAGAATAAGAAACACGCGTGCATTCGTGCGTATTTTTGTCAAAAATAATGCAGTAAGCAATTTCAGGCTTGCTTTGTCGATGAGGCTGGATTTTTGTTTCGTATTGCATTAGACTTAAGCACTACGTCCGTAAACTGAGCTCTACAAAACAAAAGGTAACGTCGCGCAAGACGGCCTACAACAAGGATTCTTCAACCTTTATTCACAATCGCATGACAGTATGTAATGAGTTTACATGTACCTAGTCGTAATAAATATCGCAATCAGTCTGAAGCATTCGCAGCGCAATAACATCTTCATGAATTAACGTCACGCGAAATTACGAGAATGTAAACTTCATGTGAATATTTACCAGTTTACGGTAATTCAGGCTTTCTCATTTTCTGTGCTGCTTCAATGCATTTTTAAATCTTCATCCGTAGAAACGCTTTTCTTTTGGTTCGCGCTCCAGTTTTATTAACACACTGTTTTGCTTCTTTTCCTCGGCAACCTCAGGTGTGCGGAAAATGGGCAAAGAATGATATGCTATAAGCTTCGGTAACCGATGCGAAACGGCACTGAATGTGACGGATGATAGTAAGGAGGATTCAGGCACAAAGCGTAGTTGTTATTACCTTTGATGGACGTGTCTTGGCCTTTCGAGTAAAGGGGAAGGCAATTACTGAAGATGAATGGGTGTTGTGCCTATTCTTCACAATTTCATGATGCCTTTGGGTTTGAAGTTAGTCGGTGGCAAAGGTAGAGGACAGATCGTCACCACTTCCTTCGTGTTTTGTGTATTGCTCGTAGAGCCTTCTGACTGGTTCTCCAGCTCATTGTTGACAAGTGACTTGGTAGTCTTTGTACTCGCGTGACTAGAGCCCCGCTCTGGCATTTTGGAGGCATCGCCGTCGGTTGAGTACACGTCACGCAAGTTAGAAGAGAGGTCGTCCTCTATATTCTCTTCTAATGCGCTGTCTTCTGTAGCGTCTTCCACTTCGTGAGCCGGATTGTCCAGTCCTGCATATCCCGCAAATACTTTTGTACTCAACGTCGACGGTTGGGTCACTTGGTACATGAAAAAAAAAGACACAAAAAAAAAGAAAGCGAAAGAACCGAGCTATGTTCTGTCCCCGTCTTTTTTTGATGTACGTTGTTTGCGGTTCTACCTCTTCAGCCACTTTTCTACTCGTTCGAACGACGCGCAAAAGAATTCATGCAACGTTATAAATAAAGGAAACAAGAAAGGCAGTTACCGACAGCGCGTTCAATGGATAGCTTTTCAGTCAATCAATTCACCAATGCAACTTAATTTTCATAAAGAGAAACCTGCATATACAACTATTATTTGCCCCGATAGCCTAGAGGGGCTAGTGGCCGGTTCAATACAATGTGCAACAAAAGTGTACAGGTCAGCTAGGAGAAAAGAAAACAAAAATGACCATATAAATGTATATGTACGTAGAAATTTGCTGTTGTATACATACGTGCTTATTATCTCCTAACTTGTAGCTTGCTGTACACATGTACTTATTAAAAGGAAGACAATTAAAATCAAATCAAACACTTTCTACCAGCAAACACACAGGTTCAGAAGTCTTGAAGTGACATAAAAGTGACATGCATGCTAGGCTGAAATTACGTACATTTTTAGTGCCAAGGGGATCATGTTCCATATTTTAGTTCTATCAAATTCTATTTTACTTTCCTCTTAAACATTATGAACTATGCGCAGATTTCAAGTTACCGTTTGAAGAATCTGTGATATCAAGGCGATGGACAGGGCTAGTTGATACATGTTATATTGGATAAAAAACCAGCGCGAAACACGAAATACAGAGAGAGAACACGACGGTACAGGCTGACACTTACAACTGATCAAAGCATGCCTGAAGCGCAAACTTATACCCGGCGGCAACCACCTTGTGCATGCGTGAATCAGCCATGCGTCATATAAGACAAAAAACCGGCAGATCCCACGCATTGTGGGAATCGATGTAATGGGAAGCAGCCAGGAAGAAGTAAGTTAGGCTGCACATAACCTACATATAATGATTTACATGTTAGGACCTGTCATTTAGTTCGTCATACAGTCACGTCACGCAATACCAATTTTTGTGTACATCAAGCTAGCGAAACAGCCGCGAGCGCACCATGAGCGTGGCATTAATACGTGCAATAAGTATCATTTATATCATGATTTTCATGCTACCACATGTCATCTATGCTCGTCCATGCAGTGGCGTCACACAATGGCAATTTTGGTGTTTATCATGCTAGCGAAATGGCCGCGAGCGCACCATGAGCTTGGCATGTAAATCATGCTGTACATGACATGAATGTTATAATTTTCATGTTACCACTTGCCCTTTACGTTCGTCATACAGTCACGTAGCGCAACACCAGTTTTCATATATATCAAGCCAGGAAAACGGCGAGCGCACCATGAGAGTGGCATATAAATCATGTACATGACATTCATGTCATGATTTACATCTTAGGACTCGTCATTTATGTTCCTCGTACAGACTCGTCACGCAATACCAAATTTAGTATATATCCCGCCAGCGAATTGGCCGGAAGCGCACCATGAACGTGGCATGCAAGTCATGCTGACAGGGGATGTCATGAGTTTCAATTACGAGTTTTCATTTATGTTCGTCGTACAGTCACATCGCGCAAATACCAAATTTGGTGTATATCAAGCTAGCGAAGCAGCCGTGAGCGCACCATAAATATGACATGTAAATAATGTACATGACATGGATGTCACGATTTTTATTTTACCATCTGTCACTTACGTTCTTCAGAGAGTCATGTAGCGCAATACCAAATTTGGTGTATATCAAAACTTGAAATTCGGCGAGATGGTGCATAATTTGACGGGAAATTTCAGCGCAAAGAACGACAATCACAAGAGCGAGACAACAGTACAAGTGCAACTTTCATCTAACTTTATTTGAGGCTTCGCCCGGAAAATATATCCAGAAAAACACACATGCGTACACAGTCAAATGCATTGTCAACACACGTCCTCACATCACAAAAAATTATCTAGATATTCAGCCTCTGCCTTGAAAGCTTCACCGATGTGTCACTGACGCACATACCTCCTCGCTTCCTGATATGAAACGCTTCAAGCAACTCCCCCAAAGATACTGGGTAGGGGTAGGGATAAGATGGCAAGGGAGTTGCTTGAAGCGTTTCACCTGAATGTAGGAAGTGAAGAACGGTTACCATCGGTTACCAACGGTTACCAACGGCGGATCTACTAAAGGACCAGCACGACAGCAGATTCTTCAGAGGGCACGGCACGCATCTGACGAACAACATGCCTAAGACTTTGCTTGCACCTATGCAGGTTGGTTACTTCACAAATGTTTGTTATAGAAGTGATGATCGATTTTTGTTACTAGTGCAGTGCCCTGGCAAATGCTTCAGTATTCTTTGGCATTGTTGTACAACGATATCGATCCTGCTGTCGGGCGATGTAGAGCATCACCCTGGGCCTACAAATACTCAAATGCTACAAGCAATTCTAGATAACCAAGCGGCCTCGGACCGTAAGATAGACGCGGTTAAGGAAGAAATCAGTGAATTAAACGCTGAAACTGAAATATTCAGTGGCTATCTTACGGTAATACAGGAAATGAACAAGCGAATTCAGAACCTGGAGCATATCGTGCAGGAGCAAGCAGAAAAAGTTGCAGATTATGAAAACCGCAGTCGACGCAATAATCTTCTGGTTTTGGTGTTCCCGAAAGCAAGGGAGCTTCAGCTGTTGATTTGAAGGAAGTTGTGATAGATAACATCTTTAAAGAAACGCTGGGTGTAGAAATCCAAAAGATTGAAAGAATCCATCGACTTGGTAAGGAAAAACCAGGAAAAGATAGGCCCATAATTATGAAGTTTTTCGATTACCGCGAGAAAGAAAGTGTCCTTCAAAACTGCAAAAAACTCAAAGGGACAGCTATAACCATTAGCCACGACTACGCCCGAGAGACGGTTGAAATAAGGCGCAAGCTATGGAAAAGTGCAGCTTCAGATAGGGCGAATGGTGCTTAGGTTAAGTTGGTGCATGATAAGATAAAAATAAACGGTGATATACACGGATGGGATGTCACTCGAGAGGAACGATACCTGTATCGAAATCGTGTAGATAAACAGAAACAGAGGAATGCTCCTGAGGCTGCCGATGCAGTCATGCGCAGTACAAGAGAAGAGAGCACGTCATCTAACGAGCTAGGAACGCCATTCTCGTCACCACAGTCATAGCTCCGGCTTCTTTTATTTAATGCTTGAAGCATAGTTAATAAAGCAACTGAATTGGAATACATTCTGCTATCGCGAAGTCCTCATGTGGTGACCATAACTGAAACGTGGCTACACAATTCTGTCCCTGATAACTGCGTTGTGCCAGAAGGCTACAAAATGTTTGGATGCGATAAGGACTCGCGAGGAGGCGGGGTTGCCATCATAGTAAAAAACTCTGTTGTGGCTTCGCAAGTTCAAAGCAATGTACCAGAAACAGTGTGGTGTAGAATAAGCCTTTACAACGCAGTATACCTTATTGGTGTCGTGTATAGACCACCCGCCACAGCACGAGAGTATCTAGATGAATTGAATAGCTTTCTTTGTACCCATGTAAACTGGAGCACCAGGCTTATTCCTGACTGGCGACTTTAATCTACCTCATAATAACTGGGACGCTTTTTTGCCTGGTCAGGTTGAGATTGATAGTGGTGAAAAGCTGTTGGAAATTGTTCGCTCATAACTTAACACAAATAGTGAGTGAATATACTAGGATAACATCTTCGTCTCAGTCAGTATTGGATCTGGTGTTCCTTTCAAACAAAATGTGCAATTATGAGATATGTGTTGATGAGGGTGTTTCTAATCATAGATTGGTCTCTGTTACTATTCCACTGAGTGTTTCACGAGGTAGAACCTATAAGACTGTACAAGTAAAGGATTACGCGAACGCAGATGACACTTAGATCCTTGACATGTTGGGGTATTCATTTAGTCAATTTCAACACGTATCCGAGCACGAAACAGTTGAAGAATTGTGGCAGCGTTTCAAAGTTATTATTAAACGTTGCATCGACAAATACATTCCTAGTAGAACGAAGAAGATTAATAAGCGCAACCCGTTGATAACGCGAAACATTATTCATAAGAAGCGGAAGCTTAAAAAGGGTGCGTAGAAGAAGAAACTATGACTCCGAGGAAATAGCACGCGTACGAAGGGAACTGAAGAAGGACTTCATAGAATCTAAGCGTGCTTTTTTGTCACCAGTTGAGTACTTTCATTAGCATTCGCCCAGCAAGTTTTGGCTTGATATGTCTGATAGGCGCGATAAAATTGAGGAGCTGAAATGTGGAAATGAAATAGCGACGCAGAATGTTGATATTGCAGATAATCTTAATACTTTCTTTCAGTCAGTTTTTAGAAGACGCCGATGTCACACTGAAACAGAGGATGCAATACATTACTTATCTGAACCGATGGGAGATAATATTATTAGCCGAGAAGGATTATTAAAAAGCCTATTGTCTCTTGATTCTAAAAAAAGCATGTGGACCTGATGAAATACCCACCCCTTTCTTGCAGCGTTATGCGGAATGGATTTCTTACTAATAGCAAATTATTTTTCAAAAGTCGCTTTGTACTAGTTTAGTTCCTTGTGACTGGCCGCACAGCTGTAGTTGTCCCTGTGTTTAAGAGTGGTGATCGGTTATCCGCTAATAATTACCGTCCCGTTTCGCTTACGTCAATTGGCTGCAAAATATTAGAACATGTCATAGTCAAGCATATCGTCACATGCCTGGAAAATAAAAATTACTTTTATCCTTATCAGCATGGCTTCAGGAGTAAAGTCTCAACTACAACACAACTTATTGAAACGGTGCATGACTTTGCGACAGCTTTAGATATGCATGAACAAATTGATGTCATTTGCATAGATTTCGCTAAGGCCTTTGGCAAGATGCCTCACGATAGTTTACTGTATAAACTTCGCTGTTCTGGACTCAGTCAAATTCTGCGTAGTTTGATTAAAGCGTACTTAAATGACAGGAAGCAATTCGTGAAAATTGAAAACTCTATGTCGAGTTCGCTAGAAGTGTTTTCTGGAGTACTACAGGGCTCGGTTCTTGGGCCCTTGTTATTTTTAATATATGTCAACGATATCGCAGATATAGCGAAACCTCCTGTAAGCGTAAACTGTTTGCTGATGATTGTTTAATTTACGCGCGAGTGATTCATAGGAACGACCAGTTGAACATTGCCCAATGGCTGCAGCAATTACACTCTCGGTGTGAAGCTTCGGGAATGGAAATCAATTATTCGAAGTCAACCGTAACCCATATTTCTAGGAAAAACGCCATTAATTTGATTCGAATATTGTATCGGGACTCATACCTTGTTGACAGTGAATGTGTTTAAGTACCTAGGTCTCACAATTACGCACAACCTAAAGTGGCATACGCATATGGCTCGAGGGCTTCACAGAAGTTATACTTAATACGAAAAAAACTGCAGGGTGGAAGTATGGACGTAAAACTTCTTGCTTTTAAAACGTTTATGCCTTGAATATGCCAGTATTGTCTGGAGTCCTCACCAGAAAGTGTTGATAAATAAACTATAACGAATACAACGTCTTGCGCTCGCTTTATATATTCAAAATATAAGAATGACTCAGTCACAGAAATGCTACAATTCTGTGATTTGGGGACTCTGCACAAACGCAGACTTCAAAATAGATTAAAGTTTCTTTTTCAATTAATGGAAGGTGAGTTTAAAATTAACAGGCACGACTACTTGCAACAACCTGGGAAACGAAGGAAGAGGGCAAACCACTCACGAGTGCTGCAATGTTACTTTGCGCGAACGAAGATGTACTGTTATTCTTTCTTCCCTGATGTAACCGAGGAATGGAATCGGTTGCTGAGTGATGCAGTCAATGCAAATGATATTAATAAATTTATGCACTTACTTGATGTACATTTATGTGACCTAATGTAAAGATTCATGCGAACGGAGTAGAAATGTAGTGGTCGTTTGGATGTTAGAGAGCTTTTATAAATTTGTATAATTGTATGCTTAAGTTATTGTTGTAAGATGTATAATTTATGTACCTACTTTATTTGTACAGAGTGTCGTACCTCCCTGTAATGACCCTCAATAGGAGGGTTAACAGTATTTCTAAATAAATAAAATAAATAAATAAATATTAGGTAAGTCTTCAACATCAGTAAGTCTTCAACGTAATATGTAGCGCCACGACAAGAAGTTCACGAGAATTTTTGCTACGCGCAACCGTACCTCGTCTTTATTCATGCTGCGTGCAACAATGACCTGGCGCAGGGGGGATACTTAAGTCTTCGACGGTGACGCTTCTTTACTGAAAAGTGCGTGTAGGTTACATTGTAGAGTAGCGCAAAAAATAGTTAATGTAAAGTTTTGTGTTTTAAATGCACAACACGTATTAGCCAACCACGGGCATTTTGACCATTTTTGTCTATCTATCTATCTATCTATCTATCTATCTATCTATCTATCTATCTATCTATCTATCTATCTATCTATCTATCTATCTATCTATCTATCTATCTATCTATCTATCTATCTATCTATCTATCTATCTATCTATCTATCTATCTATCTATCTGTGCCTGTCTGTCTGTCTCTGTTAGGTGCGAAGCACCTTAGAGGGGTTAGGCTCGTCGTCGTCTCCTGTCGTCACGGTTTTGTCTCGGTTTGATGTATGTAGTCAAGGTCCGTCATAAAAATTAAGGCAGCCTTCGCTCTAGTGGTGCCAAGCCTGAAGGAATTGCGGAGCTGGGCAGCATTCTTTGTTTCTCCTCGGTCATCTCTTTTCTTTGCTCTCCTTTTTAATTCTTTTTCTCTTTCCCAGCTTTTTTTCAGTGATTTGTCTCTCTCTAATTTCAGTTTTTTTTTGTATTTTCCCTCTCTTTCTGCGTCGTTATATTTGTCCCTTGCTTCCTCTTTCAATTTTTATACGCGGGTTGTGTTGTCGTATTTCCTGAGCCATAGTAGTCAGACCCGCATTTAATATCATCATGAAGGCGGTCCGATGAACAATAGTAAAACTTCCCTTTGGCGCGTGTGCGCGCTTAATATGCTACAGCTAGCTATGCTATATGTCAAACTTTGTTTGTCAAAGCTGACAAACTTTCGTAAACTGCGCGAGAAGACGAGGACACAAGTAAGAAAACATTGAGAACACCACCAGCGCAGAACACCACTGCGCTGGTGGTGTTCTGAACCCCACTGCGCAGTGGTGTGTTGCGCTGTGGTGTTCAGAATGTTTTCTTACTTGTGTCCTCGTCTTCTCGCGCAGTATACGAAAGTTTGTCGCAATGAACCAACTAGCCTGCCAGAACGCATTACTGAAGTAAACTTAAAAGCTGTTCACAAAGTACCACCTTGAATACTGTAGTCAGTTCTGTATTTCACCCTGCAGTTACAAAATATTTCGAAGGCTCTATTTGCTGCTGTATACGAACTTTTAAATAATTGTGGCATTTTTTTTCCTTTGTTAAAGCTCATGAATATTTGTTTCAAATAAAACGTTGTGGAATGCTTGGGCTGTTTTAAAAATTGTTACCATACTAATCTAAGGCTGCATTGACAATGGTTGTCGTACTATTCGAAAACAATTCGAACAGTGTTCGATTTGTATTCCTATTCGATTCGGTGTCATCACTATTCGATTCGTATTCGATTGGGTTCTAAATTTCACTATTCTCACACCCCTACTCGATTTCATGCAGCGCTTGTTATATCGGTCAGACCGCGGGATGTCTCTCTGAAAGATTTCGGGAGCATGCGTGCGGCGTACGTAACGACAGCGATGGTTTATTTGCGCGACATGTCAGCACATGTGGACGCAAAGTTTAGTTTGGCGGCACGACTCTGATTGACAAGCATACGGATTACCGTGCAAGAAGAATTAATGAAGCTGCAAGCATTGGACTTGATCACCTGTCCTGTCCTCAACCTCTCTGTCAAATAAAAAGGTAATGTTCTTGGAAAGCGGCACATGCCGAAGGAGTTAACTGTTTTGTACGAGGCAATACAGGATTTGGCAAGGTGTGGCAGTTATTTTTATTTTGTCTATCGCTTGTATATATATATATATATATATATATATATATATATATATATATATATATATATATAATCTTAAAATGGGGGTTTTGTACGTCGAGCAGGTTTATTTGTTGCTCTGTGCAAGAGCCTTTCTAAGACAGGTCTGGCTGCTGGCGAGCGCGAGCACGAGCGACAACCACAGCCGCCGATCGTCGTCGTCCTCTTCCTAGCAGCGTAGCGTCTGCCAGTTGTATTCAGTACAATTTACTCCCCGCGGAATAAGGAGCCATCCTGGCGACCTAGGGTCCAGAAAACACCGGAGGACCGTAGGACTGCTTTATTCAGGACATGTGGGCAATTTCCCGGCCGCGACGACGATGGTCAGCCAGAAGATGGCTCCAGTGGCTCGATGAGGTAGTTCACGGGCGACGTTTGTTGAACTACGCGGTATGGACCAATGGTACTTGGGGATGAGCTTGGTGCAAAAGCCAGGAGCAGTAGATGGAACACGCAGCCAGACGAGCGAGTCAGGATCATTCGAAGTAGTGTCAGTGGACGCATCGTGGTGGTACTTCTTGCGCCCCTGGTCTTGTGTTGTGAACGAGCGTGCAAGTTGGCGGCATTCTTCAGCGTATGTTGCTGCCTGGGGCAGAGTCGTGGGCTCTGAGGCGTCGGGTCGGTACAAAAGAATAGTGTCCATAGGACAAGACGGCTCACGTCCATAAAGGAGAAAAAAAGGCAGAACCCAGTAGTGCTTGGAATGGGGGGTATTATAAGCGAACGTTACAAATGGTAGTACGCGGTCCCAATTGGAGTGGTCGGACGAGATATTGCCACGCGCGTTTCTTTTACTGTATTCGGTTTCCGCTCACAAAGACTATCAGCAGTACTCGGCGCAGACCGCGCCTTATTGTACCAGAAGCTTCTCGGTTGTAGTAGATTGTTTTGTTAAGATTGCGCGCAAGACTGTAACACTCAAGATTATTCCTGAGCTTGCGCGA
>JALIZH010024626.1:0-15599 GCA_030522465.1 Rhipicephalus appendiculatus
TACCAATATAGCATTGAAGCACAGCAGTTGACACACTCGCTTCAGTGTCAGTATTAATGAGAACATCGGACGTGTTATTCGGACGGTAGAGCATCGGACGCGTCATTCGAAGGTCGCAGGTTCGGTCCCTACCGGTGGCAAGTTATCTTTTTCGTCCACTTTTCTTTCTTCACATTTACATTACAATTCCTTCTTATAGCTTCCCCTATACTTTCCTTGGCATCTTTGTCTGTTAGTTCTCATTAATACTGTGTTTAACAAAGCAAACGAGCCCTTAAGTTTACACTTGTTTCCTCCATTCATAGCGAGGGTCTCGTTCTGGCAGACTTTATGCCTTCAGGTAGTATGCGAGGGATTATTGGTCATCTGCCCGCTCGTAATAAGATCACGTACTACGTGACGCCTACAGGAAAAAAAAACTTCCCCATCTCCCGCTAAAGGGAACCATGTGTGGATGCGAAGCAGCGGGGAGATAATCAGCTTGAGCTGGAGGAACGTCGCCGCTCTCATTTCACGGCAGCGGTCCGGGCGCTCATCGCGGCGCTGCACAGGAGAGAGAATGAGGCGCGCGCGCTCCGTCATTTTCATACCGCGGAACTACCGTGGTGCCCCCAGCGGAGTATGCAGCTGTCACACCACCTGTCGTGCGCGCCGCTCCGTAGATGATTCCAGAGGAGAGGACGGGGTGGACCGTAGGAGAGGAGAGAGAGGGGGAGGGGACGTGCATGCGCTGTAGGGATGTGGGACGCAGGCGCCGCTACGTAGAGTAGAGGATTCCTAGAGTAGAGAAAGGGGGTGAGCGTAGGAGAGGGGACGCGCATGCGCTGTGGTTGTGTGGGACGCGGGGGCCGCTCCGTAGAGTAGAGGATTCCTAGAGGAGAGAAATAGGGTGAGCGAAGTAGAGGAGAGAGAGAGGGGGGAGGGGACGCGCATGCGCTGTGGTGGTGTGGACGCGGGATGCGGGAAGGAGGGACGGACTAAGCCCCCTCCAAACACATGCAAGCGAGATCCAGGAATGGGGTCAACCTGGGCGACAGACACCACCTGCCTAGCCATTGCTAAGCAGCCTCTCTGTGCTCTCGGCCATGACTCTGATGACTGTGATAGTGGTTGACGGCCTTCATATTACTACAGTGTTCTGGTTCGCATAATGGGTGCTTCCCTACTTCATGAAAGTGGCCGGACGCGGGACGCGGGACGGGGGGACGCGGGACGGGGGACGCGGGACGCGGGAGGGACGGACAGAGCCCCGAGCATAAGATGCTTCGCATATAAAAAGAGTGCTCCACACTCGCCGTTATGGCAACAGGCGGCACTGACTGACGCTCCCACCTTCAAATACCCATAAATACCCTATAAAGTGGACGGAGGGATGACCGCCTCCGTAGCTCAGTGGTAGAGCATCGGACGCGTTATTCTAAGGTCGCAGGTGCGCTCCCTGCCGGTGGCAAATTATGTTTTCGTCCACTTTTCTTTGTTCACATTGACATTACAATTACTTCTTATAGCTTCCCCTATACTTTCCTTGGCATCTTTGTCTGTTAGTTCTCATTAATACTGTGTTTAACAAAGCAAACGATCCCTTAACCTCCTGAGACCCAGAGTGAATTTAGGGTCATGAATTTTTGTTAAACCTTCAGAACTGCTTTCTCTGAGTGCAAAGGTGAAAAGTGTCACGTAGTTTTTCAATATATTATGTTACTTGGCCGCAGCACGTTGTCCAATATATTAGACATTGGGACTCTATGGGGACTTTTTTGGGTAATGGTGAGTAGGGAGTAGTTGAGGCCAGTGACCGAAAAAAGACATCTCGCAACGCAAATATACTGTAGCGATGCATTGAAACCTAGAAATGGGTTGCACTCTCGAGAGCCTTCTAGTGGGTCATCTGCAAAAAGGACGCCGCTCGCGCTGAGAGTTCGTGCCTGGCCGTCGCTGTCGCCATTAGGCAGTATCTCTGAGTTCCAGCAAATAAACGCCTTAACAATACTTTTATTTGCTGGTTCTAAACCAACATTCTCTAAGATTTTCTCAGCTGTGGCATCACTCACACGAGGCCTATCAGCTACGAAGGAAAATACGTGAAGTTTAAACGTAATAAGGAGAGAACTGCAGCGAAAAACGTTTTGCTCTTTGTAGAGCGCCAAGAGAGCGCACGAGCGTACTGTCGTGCTTTTGTTGTCATTGAGACCCAATGTCCATTATATTGGACATTGTCAAATACGCAACGCATGCAAAAAAAATTACTGCATTTTTTGCTCAAATATGAATTTATTTGTGTGCTTCAACCTCTTACGAACACAAATCAATGCTTAATTACGCTTTAAGACATCCAAAAATTAATATAAATCCACTTATTTCTTAGGCGGCAGCCGGAAAAGTCGTTCGTGCTCAATCCCGCTATTTTCGAGTGCTGCTGAGAGGCGGGAAACACACCGACTTTGACTAAATTCACTAGATGGCAGCACGGGTCCCACAAGCAGCTGAGAAAACGTTTTCCGGGTGGAGGCAAGCATTTTGAAAGCAGTGGTGCACTGTGTTACAATGTCCAATATATTGGACAAATTTCCCATTGCCGGGTCTCAGGAGGTTAAGTTTACACTTGTTTCCTTCGCTTCAGCGTCGTTATGTTCAAATCGCGGTCCAAATCACCCGCGCAGCATGACGAACTATTATGACCACCAACCTAACTGCCCGTGTTTATTAAAATATATGGCGTGGAATTAGTGATAAGAGCGTGAGGGAAAAAGAAGCTTGATCTGTTGCTTAGCCAATATAATGCTGCGACTTAACAGCGGCACCGAGGAGGAAACGTGGCAGTTCGCGAATTCGCGGGAAAACCATGAAAATGTTATAGCAGAAAGCGCAAGGTAAGTGTTACTGGTAGCGAAGCTTCCATGAAGCCCATACGTTTAGAAAGTTGCCGCTCATCAGCTGCTCATAGGGTTTAGCGCCATCTGTTCGGGGAGGGAACATTTCCAGCGGCACAGAAAATAAGGCGGATGTTCCTCAATAGCTGGTAAAAACACGACGTCATTTTGTTGGTCCCATAGCGCAAAATTTGGCCAAAGTATAGTTTTCTTAGGCCCCCTGATCGGTAAGAACTCGCCATAAGGCGAGCCGGCGAGTCCGTGCGCTTCAAGTCAACGTCGACTAAATTAACGTCGACTCACGACTAAACAGCGCTGTTTAAATGTACCACCTTTCAATTCGCCTTGGCTTTACTAGAAAACTTTATTTTTGCAGCATTTTTTTCTGCATTCGGGCATATTTCACAGTGGGATTAAGGCAACCGGCAGCGTATCTCTCATGTTCACAGCGTTGCTTAGTTGTTTCGCATATGCGCAGATCAGGGGTGTAGCCAGGGGGCTTATGGGGCATGTATCGCCAACCAAAAACAGCTACCTGCGCCAGGAATCGTCCTGGATTTTTTCTAAAATTCCTTTTCTGAGTCGAAAACACACCGGTGCGAGCATATGCGGTCCCTAGCGGCCCTGTACCTGACTACGCAGCGCATCATACCGTCAGAAATACCCTGCAAGTTGAGGCGCACTGGCACGGATTGCCATTTGGCGACGCAGTGAGACCCTTATTAATTGAGTCCTTTCTGCCACGCTGAGCCGTGCCGCGAAGGAGCAACTATTTTTGACTAGCCGGGCGCTCGGGACTTTGTTGATACTTGTGTTAAATCGGAGTAAATTTTTTACAATCATGAATTCACCTGGATTTTGGAACATTTTTGCTTTTTTGTGGAATTAAGCTGTAGAAACGGTATTGTCAATACACTTGCGGCAGGGACGTCTTGAACACGAAATGATCATATCTATCTTTTACTGCCTACCGCCGAGACTTCGTTCTCTTGCACCTGTACGGAAAGCGAAGAGTCGTTTTGGACAGATACGACCACCGTTACCTAAAACGATGAAATTCCATGTGCCACGCGTGCTGGGAACCGAGACATCCCTCCATTCCCATGAGGATATTGCGGGTGCAGGATGCTTATACAACATCTATTTGGACGAAGGAGACGTGAGTAACTCAGCCGTCCCTCTCGCCTCTGTTTAAAAAGGGCTTGGCAAATATATTTCAGGGCGGTGTTTGGGGACTACGATATATGTTGCGGAATATTGCGCTGCAAGGCTGTAACAAGGGGACACTAACGGAGGCATAGAAAAAACACAACCAGAACAGGTGGGCGCGAAATATCAACTGTAAATCTTTGTGTCGTCAAACTTCTAACAAAATTTTGCGTCGTCTTAATTCACTCCTTGATCTGCAGTCACTGGTTTGAGGTCAAGAAAACACGTCATAATTTCCTACGCCGCCAGTTCATCATAATGCATCACATGACATCACATATTACATCATATTACATAATATTACTTGCACCACGCATTAAGGTCCGCAATCCATGTGCATGCTTACTTAGTTTTCTTTCAAATAAATTTTATCAAACAGCACCCTCTGATACCAAAGCGTAACAGTATATTTTTAGTGCAACGTCTGGTGGGAAGGCGGATAAAACTTCCCGGAGGGTAGACTAAAATACGAAGCCTTGCGCTGCAGTGCGCATTACGAGAAGATAGACTTGATCACTTTTTCTATGGCAAAGCTCATAGGTGCAAGTTTGCAGAACATAATGCTATTCTTCTTTATTTGTTCCTGCATGTCGTAAGCAGGCACATTTCGCTACCGAAGTTGTTCCAACAATGAGAAGCATAGCATGGAAGAAAAATGCGCGTACGTGCTGTGCTTTTGATTGTATTGCAGTTATAAACAGGTGTTCATCAATGTGCGTGTCATGGGGCGAGGAAAAGCACAATGTTTGGAGTGGATTCTACTTGAGTGATTATGCAGATGGAGCTCCGAACACGTGAGCAAAAATAGGAACACGCAACTGCGCAGTAAAACATAGGTTTAAATTTCCTGTATGCATTAGGCTACTTTCTTTTTATATTTGATATCTACAGTGATGTTTTATAAATGGCTTTCTGACATGGCGAAACCGGAATGATTTAGTGATGGCAACGTAAGTATACAGAACCTATCGTATTCGCAGACTTTATAAATTTTTATATATTTCCAGTAATTATATAAAAAATGCTTCAAGATTGCGGCGTGTAATATATCCTAGAACTAATCTTTGAGGTGAACTGCTGGAGAGGACAATTATCAGACCTTCCTTGTCAGAGAACCTGTGATGCAGCAACGCCGCGTCAGTTTAATTAAGAGCGAAACAATGTTTGCGTAGGACTATACGTGTAATTTCGCGAATGGACCCCAAAGATTGCACTTCCCCTTCAGAATTGCAGATACTTTCGATTGTGCTGTATATATATATATATATATATATATATATATATATATATATATATATATATATATATATATATATATATACGGGGTGTTTTTAAGCAATACAGAATTTTCCTTAAAAAAGTATAATAGTTAAGCACTTGTCGTAATCGCAGCCCATTTCTAGGCCGAGTCGGATAGATTTTGTCATTAATTAGATAGCTCAGAAATGATTAATTAACAAAATAATTTAATTAACTTTTTATTATCAACTTTAGGGTGGTTGTTTATATTGTCGAAGTTATATTGGCGAAGTTGTTCTACGTCACAGCTTATGGCGATCCCAGTTTTTAAAAATCGAAAATATCGCGTGTAGTTTGAGAGATCGATCGTCGAATTTCCAGACCGTGGTGACGGAGATACCGAAACTGATGCACCGGGTGCGCCGGAAGGGCGGTCCGTGTGCTGCGTCACGCCGGAACTTATGTCACCTATCGTTAGTCCATAATATACTGTAGACTATAAATTTATTTGTGTCCTAGTGAGCATTCTGATGTCACAGTGTCAGAGAAGGAGCTGAGTTTGCTTTACGCTATGTACTGCATGGCACTGCACACGGATTTTTCAGCAGAGCTGGGGGGGGGGGGGGGGGAGAGAGGCAGAGAAGGACTTCCTCTTGGATTCATGCGTGTTCGTATGAAATATTGTTCTAGTGTGCCAATTTTTTTAAAGCATAAATTACGAGAGGACTAAGCCCCAATGTGCCCCCAGTAATAATTCTTCTGGAGGTTTGATACTGTTTTCTAAATGGTTTGTATAATGTACGTGCATTGTTGCACAGACAGACAGACACAGAACTTTATTCGGGTCCTGAGAAACGTTACTCCATTAGAGCAACGCCGCGGGCCGCTCCCACGTGGGGACGGGGAGGCCTAGCCTCACCGCCGCATCATGGGCTCTCTGGACAGCCCGTAGTTGAGGAAGTAGCTCAGAACTTCGTAAGGCAGAGTCCCAATCTTGTTCTGTGAGCCGACTTGGGCCCCGTAACGAGGGGCACCGCCAGAGCATATGTTCAAAGTTACTAACCTCACCGCAATCAGGGCAAGTAGAATCGAAAGCCTCTGATGAGATGATGCTGAGGAAGGATAGACTTGGATAAGACCTGGTCTGTAGCATTCTGAACGTGATGGCCTGAGGTCTAGACAACTTACTGTGCGGAGGAGGAAATGACCGCCTACTCAACTGGTAGTGTCTAGTGACTTCATGGAATGCAAGTAAAGCGTCCCTAAACACCCCACAGCCGACCTGCGGGACCTACGTCCTCCCCAGCGCGGAGGGTTAGTGCGCGCGCCCGGGGAGTGAGCAGTGTCGTTGAGGTTTGTGAGGGAGTCCAGTAGGGGTTCGAGATGTGCAGGGAACCAGGTAATGGTATGTGGAGTAAGTGTCCTATTTTCAAGTAGTGTGAATGCTTCGGCACAGACGGAACCAGAGGCAAAGCCCTGACCGCCGACCTGGAGTCGGCGAATATTTGCGACCTACTGTCGTCCAAAAGGGCAAGGGCTACAGCCAACTGTTCGGCTTTTGAGGGAGTAGAGTCCCTAAGCGACGCAGCATTGATAATAGAACCTTCGTGATTGACGGAGACAACAAAAAACCTAGCCGAGCGACCGTACTGAGCGGCGTCGACAAAACACACCGAAGTAGGGTCGTTCCTGATGTTCTTAAGAAGCGTGATGGCCCTAGCCCTGCGTCTGCCTACGTTGTGCTGTGGATGGACGTTCCGGGGGAAGGGAGAGACCTGGATTGCAGTACGCTGTTCATCCGGCAGTTGAAGACGGCGCTCCTCTACGAGCGCAGGGCTGAGACCTAAGACGGACAGAATCTGCCTGCCAGCCGGCGTAGATGACAGGCGCACCAGCTGTGCAGTCTTCTGGGCTTCAATGATCTCCTCTAGGGTGTTATGGACCCCCAGCTGCATAAGCCGTTCAGTACTGGTCCGCGCGGGGATGCCCAACACCCTCTTTATGCTCTTTCGGATCAAAGTTTCCAGCTAACTTTTCAAATCCGTACCAAGAGTGCATGGCAGCAACGTACGTAATATGACTCATGAGGAATGCGTGAAAGAGCCCTCAGGAGATTGTCCTCCCTTAGTCCACCCCTTCTGTTCGAAACCCTATTAATCAACCTGATCATGTGCTCGGTCTTGGTGGAAATCTTAGCAATGGTCCACCTGTTGTATCCGTTGGATTCAATAATCATGCCCAGCACTCTAATGGCGTCCACCCTGGGAATGGGGGCGCCACCTCCGGTGTGAAGAACAATGTCCACCTCTGATAAAGGCTTCCAGTCCTTCGGCTTGGCTCCCTTCCTATTAGACCTGTATAAAAGCAGCTCCGATTTACTCGAAGAGCACCTCAGCCCTGTTCCAGCGAGGAAGAGCTCCGTCTGATCGATGGCTTCCTGAGGGCAGTCTCGACCTCCCCCTTCGCTACCTCCGGGACACCAGATGGTAATGTCATCAGCGTAAAGCGTGTGGCTGATGTCCTTCACTTTAGATAGCACTTTGGACAACTTGCACATACCAATGTTAAAGAGAAGCGGGGATATCACCGCCCCTTGCGGCGTGCCTTTAGGGCCCAGTGCTATGGGAGCGGACTTGAGGTCCCCGATATTGAGCGTGGCCTTCCTGGAATCGAGAAAGGAGCTGACGTATCTGTGAAAGGTTTCGCCCAGTCCAAGCTCTGAAATGGAGTTCAAGATGGGCGCGTGAGAGATGTTATCAAACGCCTTTTCCAAGTCAAGACCTAGGATGCCTCTTACGTCCCTTGTGTTCATGTCTATTATTTGATGTTTTATTAGCTTCATCGTGTCCTGCGTCGACAAGGACGGACGAAAACCAACCATGTTGTAGGGGAAAAGACCCTTCTTCTCGATGTACTTAGATATGCGGTTGTGAATGACGTGCTCCGCCACCTTGCCGACGCAGGACGTGAGCGATATGGGCCTAGATTGGCTAGACCCGCAGGTCGCCCCGGTTTGGGGGATTAAGACGACCGACGCCATTTTCCCAGGAGTCTGGGACAGAACCCTGCTCCCATATGCGATTGATCTCATCGGTAAGAAACTTTGCGGATTCATCTTCCAGGTTCCTGAGGGCCCTGTTAGAGATGCCATCCGCCCTGGGAGCCGATCTTCCATTAAGGTTTTGAAGAACCTCCCAGACCTCGCTGGCGTTCAAAGGGCTCACCGAGCTCGGGACAAGGGGGCCCAGTGTAGGACGGATAGTCAGAACAGCTCGAGGAGCCAACAGGTAGGTATCTACGAGCCAATCCGTCCAGTATGGCGCCATCAGATTCAGACTGTCTGGCCGCATGTATAATTTTAGCAATGGCTTGCCGTTGATTACTCTTGGAATTCGACTCGTTCAAAAGGTGTTTAAGCAAATTCCATTTGCCTCCTATTCTCATTTCACCATCGACAGAATTGCACACCTCATCCCACTGCTGCCTGGCGAGGGTCTGGCAGTATCCTCGATGGAACGGTTAAGTTCTGCAATCTTCTTTAGTGGAGCCGACGATTGAGCCTCTGCCCCTTCCACCTATTCAGTAACAATTTCTTGGCCTCTAGGAGGTGCGCGAGGCGGCTATCCATTCTATCTGTTTCCAGATCTGTTTGGATCTTTTTTGTCGCCTCATTAACGTCTCCCCTTGAGCTGTAGCGGCCCATTGTTCCAGGTTGGGGGTTGAGTCTTGAGCTTGTGCCCGTTCTTTTCTAATAGTCCGGAACTGATCCCAATCTGTGGCACGAAATTCTCTTACGGGCTTACCGCTTACGCTGAGGTGGGTAGCTAGAATATTATGGTCGCTCCCCAAATCCACATGCAAGTTGTGCCATGCGGCAGATTCCACATTTTTAACAAAGTTAAGATCTGGCGTTGTGTCCTTCGCGCAAGAGTTGCCCATCCTGGTCGGAAATGCTGGGTCCGTGGCCAGGATGAGGTTCACGTTCGCCGCTGCTTGCCACAAGTCGTCGCCTTTACGGGAGGACCGCAGATAACCCCCACGCCTGATGAGGAGCGTTGAAGTCACCCGCGACCACAAGCGAGGAGAGACACCGGCCCTGCCGGCAGCCCTACTCAAGAGCGTCGCGAACCTTTGTCTTGAGTCCTTTGGCGAACTATAAATGTGAAGGATGAAAATACTACACTTTAACTGACCCCCGGAATAATTTCGACCAGCGAGTGTTCCACCTTACTGGTGTCCATAGAGAGATCATGCGTGACAAAGGTGCATCCCTTAGAGACGAGCGTGCAAATGCCTCTCCGTCCGTCGCCATAAACAGCGTGAGATTTGTAACCCGGTAGAACGACCGAATCCGAAACCGTCTCCTGAAGCAAAATGACGTGCGGCTTTTCAGAGTGAGAACGAACGAACTGCTGAAGGACCGCCCTCTTGCGGTGGAACCCCCAGCAGTTCCACTGCCAAATCCGAACTCTTTAGGCGGACGCGCCATGGCGTGGCCATGGTTAGTCTCGAAAGATTTGCACCTACTTTCGAGCGCGTTGACCTTAGCGTCCAGTGCACAGAAGCAGCATCCAACGCATTGACCTTAGCGTCCAGTGCGTTGGAACTTGTCAGTCAAGCTATCCACCTTCACATTAACGATTGTTACAGTTTCGCTAAGCGACTTGAACATATCTCTGATCTCCGTCTTAAAACTTTCTAGCCCCTCGTCATGGGCGTCCCTCGTCAAAGCCCTCTTTTTGGCTGCACGAACAGTACACGGCGCCTCCATGGGGACTTCCATGGGCGTTTGCACTCTAGTGACCTGAGGAGGTTGTGGAACCTCACTCTTAGCGTTATTAGCATTCCTAAGTGCAACCATCTCAGCCCTAAGTTGCGCAATTGCCTCTTTTAGTGCTGCGTTCTCCCTTTCCAACTGAATTATTTTATCACTGTTTTGCTCTGGCGGCGTGCCCCGTTACCTGTTTCTGGGATCATTTGACGCGGTCAGCCCACTCGGTCGCCGTGGCAGGAGGCACCTGGATACTAACGGCTGGGCCTCTGGACCGGGAACAGCTCCTGGATCGGGAACGGCTTCTGGACCGGGTACGGCTCCTGTATCGGGAGCGCCCCCCTCGAACTTCTAGACTTGGACTTGTTGGCCGGTTCGTACAGCTCATCTATCGGTGGGAAGTCCTTGTCGAAGTTGCGTCGCTCCCTCCTTCTCTGTCTGACGATATAAGGTACTTCCTGAATCTTTGCCTACAGGTTCTGTCAGCCGTGGGATGAGGCCCTCCGCAGATGGCGCACTTTGGCGAGCAAACGTGCTGATCACCAGAGGAGCTGATTCCGCAACCCCGGCAGATGGCATTTTCCGGAGTGGAGCACACGTCGGCTCTGTGGCCGAGTCGACCACAGGCATAGCAGACGTCCGTCTGCCGTCGGTAGAGGGTACACTTGATCATGCTGGGACCGCACATGACGTAATTTGGGACTCGAAGTCCTTCGAATAGGATAACGACCGTGCTGGAATTCTTGATTCGCCTCACTTCGAGGACATTGGGATTCCTCGGCTGAATAAGCAGTCTTCGGAGCTCTTCGTGATCAATCTCTATATCGATGTTTCTGATGATGCCCTTGCATGTGTTGTCGGGCGCAGCAATGTATGAGCTGACCTCGTAGTCTGCTTTATTAACTGTGATGGCCTCCAAACTTGCGTAGGCCTTGGCGTTGGCTTGCGATGGCGTACTAATCACAACAATGTTTTGCATAGCGTTAGGACAAATGATGTCTTCCGTGATATCCGCAGCGGAGAGACCCGCCGCCGTCATGAGGGCTTGAGCAATCCTGACGTTACTGGTATTCTTAACGTTTAGGCCTCCGCGGGGCCGAATGATGATTCGAAAGTGCTCCCGTGGCAGACGAGGCAGCCTTGACGCATTGGCGAGGCGTTTCTTCACGTTGGCGGGAGATTGGGAGCCGCCGTTCTTGCCATATGTCGGGCCGGGAACTTCAGCGCCCGCCACGGACAAGGACTCTTTAGTTGACTTGCGCTTGGAAAGCGCCGTTGTCCACCCAGCACACTGGAATTCTTCGGGGGAAATGTCCTCCCCTAGCACGGTGACGTGCATAGCCATCTTGAATCACACAAACGAGCTAAGCCTAGCGTTAGGCCTAGCTAAGCCTAACTTTAGGCCTAGCAAGCCACGGCGTTGTCGAGCAAGGAAGTCCGCAAAAAGTCGTCAAAACGTTGACCCACCGTGACAAATCTGGTATCCACGTGGTCCTCACGACTTCAGGCATCGACTGGCGCAAAGCGCACCAAACACATAGCTGAATTTCCCACGGAAAAGAGTTGAACAAGTAGGAGCCGATGTTCTGACGTTCGCATGAGTCGGCGCCCCCTGGCGTTTTTTCCCATTGTTGCACAAATTTATTTTATTTCAGTGCACTAACTTGTGTGTGATATTGTTGTCCTGGGCCAATATTTTCAAGCGTAAACTCTTTTAGAGGCATGATAATGGATGGAGCGCAGGCTAAAGACAAGGACAAAGAGAGACACATTCGACACAAACACAGCGCTGTGTTTGTGTCGAATGTGTCTCTCTTTTGTCCTTGTCTTGAGCCTGCGCTCCATCCATTATCATGCAACAACACCAACAAGCCCAAATTTCCACCCTCATCGATTTCATTTCTCGTTCAACGGGCTCTTTCGTGCACGTATTGCGAGATCCTTGCGGTCCTGTGGCTCTCATCGAAAAAAAAAAGCGCTGTGTTTGTGTCGATTGTGTCTCTCTTTTGTCCTTGTCTTTAGCCTGCGCTCCATCCATTATCATGCAACAACACCAACAAGCCCAAATTGCCACCCTCATCTTTTAGAGGCTTGATACAGGTCTTTTTTTTAGGTTTGCTATATATGTTTCTTTTTTACAACGTTCATGTGCAAGGTGGTGCATTCATGCATGCAATAATTTTTTTCAATTCAATTGGGCTCAAGCGCACCATTGTTTTTAAGTATGAACTAGGATAATGCATTAAGATGCGATACATATCCAAATAGTATGAATTCCTTAAAAATTGGGTTGGATATTGCTTTTTTTCTAGTTTAGAAAATACTACTTCTATGTAAGGCACATGCTATATGAGATAGTGTTTTTATGTATGCAATAATTTATTTTGATATATATGCCAGCTTGTCAATATGACTATTTTGTTTTTATGTGTAAAATTAGAGTGTGCAGTAACATGCTGTGCGTCTCTGCTATTCTTTTCTTTCGAAGTTTCATGCTAACTGGCTATTGCTGTTTCCAGTGCGATGTAATAAAAAATTATACACCACTGGTGTTACAGTATATGTTTATTTTTTCTTTCAGAATAAAAGACTTCTGAGATGATGCAGCTGAACCCAATCGACGGGCACGAAAAACGCTGTAGCATGTATATGTATATCGAGGCAGCAGCAAAACTTGCACAACGAAACTATGAAGGTCTGCTCCCTGCTTTTTAGTATTCGAACAGTTGGGTGCTGATGCGCTCGATTCCCACTGGGCCGGGAGTTGGCGGAAGCAAAGCCGACAATGCTCTACACGAGATGGATCTTGTGATAAGCTAAGATGCAGACTTACAAGTCTTGTAAGTTTATCATTACGACGCAAACACTATCTGCCTGAAACTAGCTAAGTATAGGTTCTAACGCATTCAGCTCAGGGGCATGGGATAATGTACGTAAAGTGGCACATCTTTCCTTCCCATTCATTGCCCCAATGTGGGTCCTGAAGTCGAGACTGCGAGCAATTGCGTTAGCGACCGCACAGATACAGCGGCGATACTTCCTTGGCACCTTTATTTTGCGAAAGAAGTCATTTCTATGCTTTACACAAAAGTGCATCGCTCGATCTTTATAAACAGTACTCCTTGGAGCAAGATACACATTGACGCGGTCTAGATGCAATAGCGGCCTTTAATTATTGTATCGCATCGTGAATTGCAGCGGCATGAGGATTATTCATATCAGGAAATAAATAAAACGCACCTGACTTAAAATCAGTCATCACTTCGTCTGGTTGCCAAATTGTACGAAAACTGCGCGAGCAGTCCGTCCACAAATGAACAACGTAGGAACATGATACCGCACGTTAGCTTGGACAAATATAATAATAATATGTGGGGTTTTACGTCCCAAAACCACGATTTGATTATGAGGGACGCCGTAGTGGAGGGCTTTGGAAATTTCGACCATCTTGTGTTCTTTAACGTGCACTGACATCGCACAGTACACGGGTCTCTGCCATTTCGCCTCCACCGAAATGCGACCGCCGCAGCCGGGATCGAAACCGCGACCTTCGGGTCAGCAGCCGAGCACCATGCCACTGATCCACCGTGGCGGACAGCTTGGACAAAGATAATTTGCGACGTGCGTCCACTCTAGTGTCTCCTACGTTCATCGCGCTTTGTTCTTTGTACACAAAAAGTATGAAGCCCAAGTTCTTTGCCGAAATAATGGTACGAAACATACCACTGCCACAGAAAGAGCCCGCCACGCGGGCTGTGTGGCCCATAGCTCAACGACAGCGCCACAGCCACGGCCTCTGGATGGAAAAGCGCGCGGAGCGACCGTCTCCATCACCTAAGGTCCCTAAATTTACCATCACCTGGGCAACCGCGACATCTTCCGTGCGTATGCCGAATGCACCACAGCCGAGAACAGCGGCGTGTACCGCGACTTCTGCAACGCACTGCCGAAATAACCTCCCCTCATTATGCACTCAGGCACCCGCGGCGCATAATTCAACCCGCGCATCTGCGCCGCTCCCATGCGCAGTAATAATTTTCCCTTGAGAAAGAGAAAGAAAGATGCCGGCCACATTGGCGCTGTGCGCGCACGCGCAGAAGGGTTCGCAGCAGATGACGTGATCTTCTCCCTTGGCGTTAGCACGTGCATCGGCGCCGCCGCCATGTACAGATGCAGTTTTTCCTTCGTGAAGAGGAAGCAATGGCGTTGGCTTGAGATGCGCATGCGCCGATGCCCTGGTAGCAGACGATACATGCTGTTCTCCTGTGCAAGAGCGCGCGCAGTGCACAACGCGGAGCGCGCATCTGCGCGGCATCTCCACTGCTGCAAATGTTTATGTCCCACAGGTTCCGGCCGCGGTGGCGGAGCAGTTCGCAAAATACTCGGCGACAGGGGGGACGGCAAGTGCACAGAAATTCAAGTGTATACAAGTGAAGCCCTCGAAGGTGGGCCGGTCACATGCGTAGTTGTACGCGCCGTTTTCCAATAAATGATGGGCTCTCGATGGCTTGTCGGCAATCAGCTGTTTCTGACACGGCAATCTGCTCTTTTATTAAGGTCCCTTGACATTTCATGTTGCCACATTTCATTGTTTCATGCATGACAGTAGTCGGTGTCAGTCACAACAGAAGTGTCGCAGTGCTAAGCGCGTGGGGTAAGATAGTACGATTGCTGCCATAGAGGAATGAAAATGTAGGAGGCAGCATTGCCCAATACGATCGAAACGAAGGAAGTAGCAGGTCATGCACGCAGGCACAAAGCTTTGCTTACCTTTCGGCCGTGGATTCTGTGGCGTTACGTAGGTTCCAACGCTCTCGCATTTAAATTGCTAATTTAAATGCGAGAGCGTTAAGAAAAACTGATATTGGCAGTGTTCACCTGACGAATGCAAAGATTAAATATCAGGGTCCCAGCAGGGAATCCAACCCAAGCATTCTGCATGGCAATGAAGTGTTCTACCACAGAGCGAGGCCAGGTCTGGAAACTGCTTTGGAAAAGCGCCTTATGCAGGCGCAATGTTGATGGAACGTCAATTGGGGTTGCAGTGCTGGCTATCTAGTTTTATAAATATTACATATGTGCGCCTATGGCACAGGCATCACGTCGGGTCAACGTCGAATGAAGCTATGCTCCATCCACTGAAGTAGGTCTACGTAGTACTATTCAGGGCTACCATCCTCGCAAGCACAAGCGCTACATATCAGCTTACCACTTCTGGTGTTGGTAATACCCATGTTGCTGTTGGCATTGTTACGAAGTTGTAAACAACTGGTTGTACAAAACATATGCGACTCTTCAACATATGCCTGTGCGTACAACATTTGTACATATATTTAGTGTCATTTCGTTACGTTTCGCTTAATACAAAAATTAAACTACAGTCACGTTCACTCCGCATGCGTCGCATAATATCGATTCCCATGGTACGTGGGATCTGCCAAATTTTTTTTGTTGTCTTTGTAATGACGAAGACCTGCATACTGCCATAATTTGCGCCCCTAAGAACATTG
>JALIZH010024627.1:0-31674 GCA_030522465.1 Rhipicephalus appendiculatus
GCGACGCTAACACAACCGCCGCGTCTGGCCACGGCGAAGACCAAACACGCCGCGGAGAGCAATGCAGGGAGCGGCGCGCGCCCGCGCAAACCGCGGTGAGGAGGCGGAGCGCGCGCAGTCACGTGGGGTGTGACGTCGCTGCGCCGTTGCTACAGACGCTCCTCGCGCCGTTGCTATGGGACGGCGGATTCAGGGTCGCTTATAAAGTGCATTCGCACTTAAAACGTTGTTCCAAACCGCGAAAACTGTCGTCCGATGCTCCAAGAGCTCCACGTTGGGCTGCCAGTGTGGGGTCTATGAATGAGCGCGCCGCTCTCGGAGCACACGTAGACAGCAGACACGTTCGAATCATACCAAACATCGTGTACATTTATTTAACTACTTTTACATAAACGAGCTCGCTAGCCGAATCAAGTAATTACTCGTGATCAACACGCTAAAACACAACCTTATACAATATTCCACTACGCTCAATCAACATAACAAACACAAGGTAACGCGAAGGCGGCGTCACCGACGGTCGACTCACCATGAGGGGCCCACGGGAAGCGACCCGCGGCTGTCGCATCCCGCTTACCCCTTGCACGAGACGTCCGTCCCGATCGCCACCCAAACGCCAAAAAAGACTCTCGAACCTTTCCCGTTCGCCCACGAGCTTCGCCGCCCAGCGGCGCTGCTGGCGCTAGCGTGATAATCTTAACGATGATGATGATAATCACCCGCGCGAGCACAACGCCACCTTCCGCTCGGCGGCCGTCAACCCAAGCTGCGGCTTATCCGCGAGACGCGCGCGCCATGAGGCGCAAACGGCCTTACAGGGGGGTGATAGCACCCCCACAGGTGCTACAAAAACCCACGTGACCTACATCGCTATAGACTTCATGCTGTCATGTAATCACGTGCCGTCATTATTACACAATGTAGTGACGGGATAACCTCAATACGTACATTTTACCGAAGTTTAACCATTTTCGGTTGGTAATTTCCGTAAATTTGCCCGTTTTAAACGTTCGTTTGCCACACAAGTAATCTCTGTCGCTCCGAGTATCCCAGTTAAAAGGCTCCATTGAACTGCCCACAGAGCGATAAATCAGAATAAGCAGTGCTACTATAACTGTGGATTCAATCATGCCATGCGCAATTCAGATTTTTGGGGCGGGTATGACTCGTTTCTTTCGCAAGGACTGCTGTTAGGCCATAGGAACCAAACGGTTCCGGATGCATGGATGCGCACAACAGCTGACAGCGCTTACCCGTGTTGCGGTTGTAACAGCATATGGTTTCTGCACAAAGATTTTGGTCAAGTGTATTTCAAACGTTATCCAGCTTACATGCATATTGATGTATGCTTCCCGTAACTATTAGTGATGCTGTTCTGATGAACATTCACTTTCACAGAAAAAAAAACTGTCGGTGACCCTAATTCGCGATATAGGTGCCCACTAAAGGCACTCGCACATCATCGTGTGTGTGCCCAGGTGTATTCCTAGGGTTCACTTTGTGTTTCACGCTCTGTCGAAGCGGATCGCAGAGGCCTCGTAGAAGGCAGCGTGTGATACATCCGCTCCGCCAGGAGGCACCACTGAGGTACTCACTATCGTTCAATAATTCTAGTCAACTACTTTTGATTACTTATTGTAACAATTCATTGGTACTTATTAGATGCGAAGCATCTTATGCTCGGGGCTATGTCCGTCCCTCCCTCGCGCGTCCCGCGTCCGGCCACGTCCCTCCTTCCCGCGTCCCACACCACCACAGCGCATGCGCGTCCCCTCCTCTCTCTCTCCTCTTCTACGCTCACCCCCCTTTCTCTACTCTAGGAATCCTCTACTCTACGGAGCGGCACCCGCGTCCCACAGCGCATGCGCGTCCTCTCTCCTCTCCTACGCTCACCCCCTTTCTCTCCTCTAGGAATCCTCTACTCTACGGAGCGGCTCCCGCGTCCCACAGCGCATGCGCGTCTCCTCTCTCTCCTCTACTACGGTTCCCCCCGTTTTCTTCTCTGAGAATCTTCTACGGAGCGGCGCGCACGTCAGGTGGTGCGACAGCTGCATACTCCGCTGGGGGTGCCACGGTAGTTCCGCGGTATGAAACTAACCATCTCCCCGCTGCTTCGCATCCACACATGGTTCCCTTTAGCGGGAGATGGGGAAGTATTTAGATGCGAAGCATCTTATGCTCGGGGCTTTGTCCGTCCCTCCCGCGTCACGCGTCCCCCGTCCGCCGTCCCGCGTCCGGCCACTTTCATGAAGTAGGGAAGCACCCATTATGCGAACCAGAACACTGTAGTAATATGAAGGCCGTCAACCACTACTACAGTCATCAGAGTCATGGCCGAGAGCACAGAGAGACTGCTTAGCAATGGTTAGGCAGGTGATGTCTGTCGCCCAGGTTGACCCCTATCCTTGATCTTGCTTGCATGTGTTTGGAGGGGGCTTAGTTCGTCCCTCCTTCCCGCGTCCCACACCACCACAGCGCATGCGCGTCCCCTCCCCCCTCTCTCTCCTACGCTCAACCCCTTTCTCTCCTCTAGGAATCCTCTACTCTACGGAGTGGCTCCGGCGTCCCACATCCCCACAGTGTATGCGCGTCCTCTCCCCCTCTCTCCTCTTGGAATCCTCTACTCTACGGAGCGGCTCCCGCGTCCCACAGCGCATGCACGTCTCCTCTCTCTCTCTCCTCTCCTATGGTCCCCCGTCCTCTCTTCTAGGAACCCTCTACGGAGCGGTGCGCACGACAGGTGGTGTGACAGCTGCACACTCCGCTGGGGTCACCACGGTAGTTCCGCGGTATAAAAATGACGGAGCGCGTCTTATTCTCTCTCCTGTGCAGCGCCGCAATGAGCGCCCGGGCCGCTGCCGCGAAACGAGAGCGGCGACGTTTCTCCCCGCTGCTTCGCATCCACACATGGTTCCCTTTAGCTGGACATGGTGTAATTTTTTAAAACAAAGTTATACTCCTATATAATACGTATCCACTATAACTCGTACTATCAACAGAGCCATCAATTTCTATATTTAGAAGGTATTTTATGAATAGCAGTATAATGGACAGTTGGGCTAGTTGGGATACTTGCATGATTGATGCAGCGCGAAAAGACGAAGACGCAAAAAAAACAGTGCACAGTACGAGTGCTGTCGCGTAACTGAAAGATTCATTTAAAAAAAAAAAAAACGTACAGGAAAACAAAGCCGAGCATGGCAGACATGCGCATAAGAGAGTAAAAGATGTCATTTAACATCAACACATGCGCATCCGTAAGACTCTAACCTAAAATATTATGTCTTTAGCGCTGCGTCAATCACGCTTTTATCAATAGAAATGACCTTCAGAAAGCCGGAAGTGAGCGCTGGACGGGATATCTTTGGAAGAGAAACAAGTGGCTCGTCCCACTACAAAGTCCATTTCTTCCCCTTCCCCCTTGTTTAGGGGAACTTCTGGCAAACCTTCACAACTCGGACGCCACTCACGTACTGACCGACACCACTTTCGCCCCACTGTTTAACGATATCAAGCATAAATACACATTCAAGGTATGTTGTTGGCTGTTCATGCCGCCGCAAATTCTTTTTGTTGCCTGTCGAATGCTTTTTGAATTTCTCCTAGGCAGCAACACAAAACATGAGTCCTATAATATGCCGTATATATGTGGTATGCTCACAGGGCAGTGAAATGCCACAAAGCAAGAGAAGGTGGTGCATTGTTTGCAATACTCGAACATCTTATCATTGACCGAGTCTAGGGTCTTACGACATCTTGTTTAGTCGGGCTAAAGTATTGGTGAAATCTCCGAATGACGCCGACCAATGTGAAAATATATGTGCATTGACGTTTCGGCTCACAATCGGGACCCTTGTATAGTATGTGTCCGTGTATTTGTGTCTTCACGCTGCACAATGACCATGCGGAGCCTTGTTCATGATGAAGCTTGTAATGTAGGCTGCAATCTGGGGAGTAAGATCATGAAACCTCATGAATCCCGCAAAATTTAGAAAGCCAGAAAATTTCCGCAAGTTATTCAGGCATTGTGGCCAGTCAGAAATATAACTTAATATAATATGTATTGCGCGGCTACGTATTACACTTTTAGAAGAGACAACAGTGAACTGCATGGTTCGATTACTTCTCTGTAGTATTTTGTTGATGTACGCCTCCTCTCGGTTGTACTGTCATATGTTGCCGTTAGCAGCAGCAATAGGGACAGCATTGCAAAATTTTCAGTCCGAAGATATACGATCAGGTTCAATTTGGTAAAGCGAAAATGCGGGACTATGCTGCGTTAGCTCCGCAGCAATGGAAGCAATTTTCCAACATTCACTCGAAAAAGAGTGCTGCACTATATAGCACATACGAAATAATAATAACTGGGGTTTTACATCAAGAAATCACGATATCCTTATGAGAGACGCCCTAGTGGAGGGCTCCGGAAATTTCGACCATCTGGTGTTCTTTAACGTGCACTGACATCGCGCAGTACGCGGGCCCTTCCCATTCCGACTCTATCGAAATGTGACTGCCACGGCCGGGATCGAACCCGCGACCTTCGGGTCAGCAGCCGAGCACCGTAACCACTGCTCCACCGCGGCGGACAGCACATACGAAAATACAGTTGAAGTGTCTATTTCTTTAAAAACACTCAGCTTCGTTTACATTACGTTTGTCACGGCGCTGCGCTAGTGGCTTCAATTTGGAAAGAAAAATACAGATTATTTATTTATTGAAAAATACCTTACAGGCCCGAAGGCGTTGAGTAAGGGGGGGGTTACAGTGAAATCACAAGTAAACTCATATTGAACAACGCTACAGTGCAGGTTAATAATAATGTTCTTATAATGTTCTTCTGCTTAGATATATGTGACTGAATTTTTTCTACCGGTATTTGTAGTGTGCGTAAGAAGGCCCTACACGCGCTACTGCGTTTTTTGCGATCGACCGACCTTTCTGAACAACTTTAGCCAGAACGCCGTTCCTGTGCGTGTGGTTGTTTATCCTGCGTGTGCGTGCATATTTTTTCCTTTCATCGTTTTTTTTTCTCTCTCTCTCTACACCCTCTTTCTTGCCCCTATTTCCCCCACCGGAGTGCTGGGTAGCAAACCGGATGCTAATATCTGGTTAACTTTGTTCTTGTTCTTGTTAACCTTTCACTGTGGCTCACACCCACTGTGGGGGGATTGGCCAAGAATTGAGTGGTCTTATAAACTGTCACAGAAGTTTAGAATAAATGAGGTTATGGAATAAAAACCTTATAAATTTTATATGAAATTCCCGGCCTTCATCTTCATCTCTCTCTCTCTTACGAACACTGTCTGCAGCATTGATTCCAGAATTTGAAGTGACACTAAAGATATCGTAATTGAGAATAAGTCTTTCTTGTTAAATTGATTTCAGTGCATCGACTAAATTCAATCAACGAGCCCACCACTGTTGATTTCTGTTTGTTTAGCTTTAGTTAAGCCTCTAATCCGGTTGTTTAGTGGAGACCCAAACGTCCATTTATAAGCTGCCACAATATAATTTCAAAATTTCTTTTGAAATTCTGAAATGAGAATTTACCGGTTTATGTCTTCTGCAATACACTCCTGACATGCTCCCTCCCGTGTCCAGACAACGGTGCAGTGATAGAAACGTTGTAGTACAATAACAATACTAACCAATGATTTTAAATGACAGTAATATTTTTGCACTTGGATGAGTAAGCCGTTCTCTCCCGCACTGGTGCCCATCCCTCTACTGAACTGGGATGCAGTTGCATAAAGGAAAGAATTTACTTCCATTGATAAAAAGCAGCCATGCGTCCCTCTACGTGCTCCAAGCTTAACTTCAGCGGTTTTCCTTTAAAATTTCCTTTCACAAACAATCTGAGAACTCGTCGTATTGTGAACTCGTGTGCTTTACTTGCATCGCGTTTTCTAACGTAGTTGAATATCCTCCGTGCTTATCATGAGAACACTTGAGCCTTGTGGAGAACACACTCAGATGAAATTCTTGCCACGAGGTTAACCACTGCCCCGAGCTGAGTTATACTATACTATACCTCAAACGCATGATAATAAATGAAACCGAACGTGTTCATTTGCAGTTCCATGTATTACACCAACGTAAAATTCAGTACGTTTGTTGCCCTGATTCACCTAGGCTATGTTCTCAACAAAACCATTTCCGGGATACACCTGCATCTCGGATTTGGAGCACGCTGGCAAATGTCTCAAGTACGTCGAACCTGAGGCGCACGAAGACGACGTGATAATCATGAGTCACACTTCTGGAACAACCGGCACATCGAAGATTATGGAAGTGCAACAGGAGCGATTTCTCAGGCAGATGTGCGGCAGAGAGTAAGTATCACAGGCTTATTCTACTCGAATTGAGCGTGTGATATCGGTCTTATATATAGTTTCCATGGCAAGTGCGCAATTCATGTTGCATTATTAATAAAGTAATATTAATATTAGGGGTTTTAGGTGGCAAAACCACGATATGATTCTGAGGCACGCCGTAGGGCTCCGTAAATTTTGACCATTAGACGTTCCTTAGCGTACACTGACATGGCACTGAACGTGGGCCTCTACCATTTCGCCTCTATCGAAATGCGACCACCGTGGCCGGGATCGAACCTGCGGCCATCGGGTCAGCAGCCTAGTACCGTAACCCCTACACTATCGCGATGGACATGTGCCATTGATCAATACGCCACAACGCGGGCGACGCAAGATCATCGTTGCTACCATACTTCCCTAATGAAAAAAGAAAAAAAACTTGGTGTTATTCAAACTCGATCCCTTGAGTGCAGTCGTTTGTCTCCTTCACAACTTTATGACACAGCTCTGTGGTTATTGTTCGTCGCTGTGTTTCCCCAGCCCCTGTGCGGGGCTTCTGGCCATGTTGCAACACATTCGAGAGTTTAATGGCACTGTTGGGAACCCAAGCCGTTGAGTCCTCAAGTTCTCGCCACCATGCATTTCTACTGCTGCTGGCGAACGTGAGGAAGTGGGGAACGTACAAACGCAAGCAGTAGCCTGGGGACGCAACGGGTTGAGCTCCTCAATACTAAAACTCTCTATTAAAGCCCATCCGGCAGCAACAGCATGCTGCGAAAGCATCACTATACCGTCGATGACTCAAGCTATTTTGCTTGAAGAAACTCTTCACGTCATCGGCTGGCCGCAGTGATGCACCAGCAGATGTTCAACCAGCCCCATGTTTTGCAGAAAAGCAGTCAGCAGTCCTTAACCTTATTCGCGATTGCTGCATGCTCTGTGGTCAGGTTTCAGCGTGTAAAATTCCATCGTCTAAAATTCAGGGTTTCATCCTGTAGAGTTCAAGAAGTTCCAGCGTGTAAAATTCACTCTGCCGAACTGCAGGCGCATAGAAAAATGAAATGTGCAATAACACCGCTATCGCCGCTATCGTCGAAGAAGGTACAGATGGGGAAAGCACAATGTTTCGTCTTGAAAGACAAGAACGGAGTTAGCGGAGAGACATGTGCTTGTGGTGTCTTGCCTCGCGCCTGGTTTATTGGTTCTTCTTGTCGCTCCTGTGAAACACTTGAGCATCTTATAGTGAACTGTGCTGCATTTGCTACGCAGCGGGCTTTGGCTTTGCTGATTAAGTAATATAAATTTCTGGGATTTAAGTGCCCGACCATAGACGATTACCTCTTTCCGAGAGGTTGTGTTACTCGGCGCGACCAGGCCCATCGAGCTCTTCTGACTTTTATGGACCAGACGCACCTGGCCACCCATTTATAGACGTTTTTTAGATGTGAAGCATCTTATGGCGAAGCTTAATCCGGTGGTGGTGGTGGTGGTGGTGGTGGTGGTGTGCCGGCGTGACCACCCTTACTGCGCATGCGCAAACCTTTCAAAAAAAAATAAAATATAAAAAACCTCCCTCTCCCCCCCCCTCTCTCTCCTCTAGGCATCCCTCCCCGCGGCAACCACACCCTCACTGCGCATGCGCCTCCCCTCCTCTCTCCCCTCCTACGCTCCCCCCCCCCCTCTCTCCTCTAAGCATCCCTCCCCGCGCTCCCACTGCGCATGCGCGTCTCCCCTCTCTCTCCTCTAATACGCTCCCCCCCTCTCTCCTCTAGGCATCCCTGCCCACAGCGTCCACACCCCCCACTGCGCATGCGCGTCGCCCCCTCTCTCTCCTCTCCTCCGCTACCCCCCCTCTCTCGCCTCGCGACGCCGATGCAGGCAGCGTCTGCTAGCGAGTTTCTTGGTTGAAAAAAACCGACTGCTCGCGCTACACAACCGTTCATTGTCCATCCCGTATATATGGCAATGGATCTTGACCTCCAAGGTGGTGCCGGTGAGAGATTTATCCTGTGCGTTGTTGAACAATAAAAATTCGCAGCGTGCGCGTTAACTAAAAGCCGACTGCGGGTCTCTGTGTCCAGTCGGAGTCTTCTGTCTCTCATTGCCCATTAGCAGCGATTGGCATGTTCCAGTAGGAAACACCGCTCCATCACTGCGTGCTTTGCGCCTCCTCAGTTTTCTCTCCTGCGCAACGCTGCGATAGCGCCAGCGTCAACGCCACCGCCAGTGTAAGCGTTAGCGCCCGCTGCTTCACATCTACACATGGTTCCCTTTAGCGGGAGATGGTGTAATTTTTTTTTCGTGTTTGCTTGTGCGTATCTAAGTCTTCGTCAATTTTTTTTTCTGTAATTCCCTTTTTTCTTTCCTCTTTCTCTCCTCCTATCTTCCTTTCCTCTATCTCTTCCCTACTCCATAAAGAGTAAGCAAGCGTTGTGCCCCTCCAGGTGGCAGCTGCCAGCTTGCTCTCTCCCTCTTTCTCTGTGTCCGTGTGTATGTGTGTATGCAAATCAAATAAATAAATAAATCGTTCTCACACCTAATAAACAAATCCAATTCATCTTGCCTATATACTGAAATAAATTTTAAGCTGGCTAACTTTATACAAAGTAGTGTTATGCAGCACAATTTAGATGTCTTTGTGTTACGACGACGCCATAAAACGCGTTCCTCTATGCTGGAACTTCAATACAGACATTTTTACTCAGCATAATAAAAATTTCCATCTTCGACTCTTCCTCGCTTTCGACCTCAACAAACCCCTTGAATTGTTTATGGGAACTAACAACAAGTTTGCGTATGGAATGCGAATAAAGCGACAAAGGTTGCTTAAAAGAGCCCAGCGACACTATTCCAAGTAATCGTCAAGGGGCCTCATTAAAAGACATTGTTGCCTCATGAATCGATGATGATGATGATGAAAAACATGTATTACATAACTTGCACAGGGAAGGTGGGGAGCGGTCTTTAAAGCGCCTCCCCGCACAAACACTCGGTGCCGCAACAATTTTTAGGATCCGTCAAGTGCGATTGAAGTAACAGATATTTGTCGCTAGACACAAGCGTTTTCTCTCTCTCCTTTCATACCATCAATCGTGCTGAAAGTTATGCAGGGAGGTTGATGACAAGGGGGGCCAGAAGAAGCGTTCCTTCATCAGCACACGTCACGACCTTGACCACTTTCTTTACTAATTAGTGCGGAGAACTTTTGGAGGTCGGGTTTTCGTATGCTGTCGTATGCTGTGATCGTATGCTGTCGTCGTCGCTTGGCGTAACGCAAGCGAAACCACATAAAACATGGCCAACTGTAGCGTGTTGAGCGCGCACTCGCGCCAAAGAGAAGCCTTCTACCTCTTGTTCTTCAGGCGCCTTGATGATGATATTAAGTGCGGAGCACTGTAGGGGCCCGGGCTGTCGTGGGCTCTCGTACGCTGCCGTCACTTGGCGTAACACAGGCGAAACCATGTTTAAAACTAGAAAAAAAGTAAGCAAGTCGAGCCATAGAAACACAGAAAAAGAAAGGAAAAAAATAGGAAGAACAATAGAAATAAATAGACTTAAAGAGAAAAAAAACGCAGAAAAACTAGAAAATATAACAAGTAAGAAAGAGAGCAAGAAAGTATGAGAAAACCGAAGAGAAACAAAGAAGGATGCCCAGCTCCGCATTTCCTTCAGGTTTGGCCTCAGTAGGGCAAAGCTGCCTTAATTTTTTTTTCGAATGCGCGGCTAACTTTCAGGGTCATCGCGAGCGTGGGCACGCGGCGACATCCCGCGGCGGCCGCCGTAACTATGCAGCTCACGATGCTCAAATCAGCCATTGGCCATGTACTTTGGGTTTATGGTGCGGTTATTTGGTTTTGTGGCGTTATTTGTCGAGAGAACAGGGAACGATTTCTAAAGGACTGTGTGAATTAGTTCCAAGACGCATGCTGTGCTATAATGTTAGGCTCGCATGTGCTCCGCAGCCTCGGCTACTGATCGGCAGCGGCCCCTTTAATGCGTACGGGAAATATTAAATGACTGCCTACCTCTATCAAAGAAAAATTACGGGGACGATTTCCTCGTGTATTCAAATTTAGGAGTGGCCATTATTCGACCACTTCAGAGAATTAAAGGGGACCATCCATACTTTATTTAGATGAACTATATATGCATGCGTCACTCCAAACACTACGTGACTAACAAGACGTACGAACGCACAAGAGCATTAAGTTCATACTGTATGTGAGACTGCGAGATTTCTAATCAAAACACTGTGAGAGAAGCTTGATGTCGAAAAACAGTGCGGAAAAATGTTTTCATATTACTTTTGATATTGCGACACCTATTCATGTGCACTACAGTGGCTCCTTCACATGATATTATTCGAATTGCGCAAGGCCCGTACAACACCGCGCACTTAAAAAACAAACCGAATTAGCTGGCATTCCCACTTTCCGGAATCTTAGTATTGTACTGTTTCATAGCTAACCATTATGTTACGGTACTTCGTTTCTTTCCTAGATGCTCATCCTCGGTGCATTGCGTTTGCTACGTAACGGCATGAAAAACTGGTTTTTGCAGGGTGCTAGAGATACTAACGCCGGATGACGTGCCCATTGGGGGAGGCAATGTGTCCTTCTTCTTCTTCTTCTCCTTTGTTTTCAACGTGTTATCCGCCGGAGCCACGATCGTGCTTCTCAAGTCAGTGAACATGCCGTATCTTTTCGAAGCTTGTAATCGCCACAAGGTGAGGATGGAGACTGCATTTTAGTTACACGTGTTTAACTCGAGGGTGGCTCCGCCTATTATTTTTTTTACATGATGGTTCTCATCGTGAAGCTGTCAATTATCACAGAACGGTGCAAACTTGACATTCAGAAACTTTGTCTCACTACTACAAAAAGTTACCCATGGATGTACATTTCCATGCCTAACCTCAGTACTACAACACAATTCTCTACGCAACAGCAATATTCACACGTCATAAATCTTCACAAACACCAAGCGCCCACGCTTTGCTGAAGAGTTCATCATGGTGACTACAATACAGTCACTAATTAATTTTCGCAGATTGGGGTTGCAAGATAACAAGAACATAAAAGCAAACCTCGTGGAGAAAGCCAGTATATTAAAAAAAGTATTCAGAAACCGTCTAAAAGCAAAAACGAAGCACTTAAAATTCCGCACTTTAAACACAACTGTCACGATGGCAGAAACAAGTGCTCATTGCCTGATGAGGTATTAATGAGACGTAGCGTCACAAATTAATATGGCGACAGTTTTGTTCTGACGTGTCGTCTTCTCTGAAAGTCGAAATATTCATTTCTGAAGAGCTATCGAGATCTGTTGCAGCACCAGCAATTGATGTTCTTCGCATGAAGAACTCAATTGCTGAGTTCTTCATGCGACCGCCTGACATGACCGCCTGACATGACTGGAAAGGCAGCGAGCAAATATCGCATTTTCCTGATTTTAGAGGGTTATGGGCACATTTCTTGAAACACCCGGTATATGATATCACCGTATAAGTTTACTTAAGATAAGAGCCGATTATTCGTCTGGATAATTAATTAAATTTAGCTGAATGAGTTCATTGGAAGAGCTGACGATTTTCCCGTGAGCCGCTGGATCACTGCGCCACCTTGTGGAGCAGGCCTGAACCACGCGCTTCTCTCTAAGTGGCCTCTGAGATCGGTTTTGGGCAATGTGACGCAACACAAAGTTAACCCAAAGAATACACCAGTGCACACGAACATCGAGGTGCGGTTGCCTATACCTGACTTCTATGCCAAGGACTACAGGGTCACCTCGTTTATTTATTTATTTTTTTGATGAAGCGGTTTACAGCAACTTCTTGTTGTAACTTACATGTTTTTTTTTTATCTTCACCCTCAGGTGAACCTGATAAATGCGACCCCTCAAATTCTGCTCAAAATCGCTGAAGCTGCAAAGGCCAGCGGCACGACCCTTCCGACGGTAAAGAAACTTCGCACCCAAGGAATTTTCCTCCCCGAGCGCATAGCCGCAGAGGTCGTGTCCGTCTTCGCGCCCGATGAGCTGCGAGATTGCTACGGCATGACCGAAGTCAGCGGCTTCCTGGCTGTGCCTCCCAAGGGGGGAACTACCGCAAGGAAACGTCGGATTCCCCGTCTGCGGTACAAAGATGAAAGTCAGTTTCCAATTTACGAGTGCCATTAGAGGTCTAGATTATTCAGCAAGGGCTGACTTCTGGCCTTGTTGGTGCGACATACCTGAAAGTGCGACATACCTGAAAAGGTTTTTCGAGACGGTACAAGACGAAGGGGACACACACAAAGCGGTTTAGACTCATTTTAGGGCGAAAAGCTTATTCGCGAATTCTTCAGGACTAAGCGCTCCGCAACTTCTGCAGAATTTTCTGATTTTCTTACGAGCAAGGATGTACTCGTTCAGCAAACTTGTTTTTTGTATTTCATCTGTACTTCCTGCTTAGTTTTCTCAAGGGGCCAGAGATTTTTCTTTTTACTGAATTTCATAACCAAAACACAAACCTCTTGATAGCGACGTAGTTTGGACTGCAGAAAATGTTCTCCGTATCAGTACAAGATTCTCCCTTTTGTAACTTCTCTAAAACTACGATAACTTTTACTGGCCACACATTTCCAGGATATGGGGACATCTGTACGTGGCGCCATCTCTCGGCGGCAGCAATGGCGTCCTGCCATAACTGAATGAGAAATAGGCGGGAAAAATCATATCTTTTGAAAAAAGCTGGTTATCAAAAACGACTCGGGCATCTATACAGCAGAGACCTACTCGAACACTTTGGCGAAGTTTCAGTATCACACTACAAAGCGTGTGCCTTCCCAAGACAATTGAACACCGCCCATTGGAAATACATGGGCCCCATTGTAAAATATTAAATATTCTGTGAAGCCACGTGGTTTGTAGTGCGACACTGTAATTTTGACAGAATGTTGAATTAAGTCTCTGCTGTGTAGAACCGGGAGTCGTTCTTGATAACTAGCTTTTTTCGTCAGATATAATTTCTTTCGCCTTTCTTCCCATTCAGTTACGGCAGGCCACCGCTGTCACCGACGAGAGATGGCGCTACGTGCAAATGTCCCCAAATCCTGGTCATGCTTTGTTTATTCTTGTTGAAGAGCACATATTATTGTCATATCCTAAAACTAAATACACGTCTTCATTCCTCGACTCTCGCGCATCGTCTGTAATAACCACGCTTGCTGTTTCATGCGTTAACGTACAAATGATCACACCGAAAGCTAAAGCCACCCATGGCCACGCTACACTAACACTTGAGATCTGTAAGCACACCAAATTATCTTAGTTTCGCCGCAGGGGCGAAACAATAAATGCGACAGCAACAATCTGGAATGTTGTACGAAGGCTAGCAGCTATAATTCATTTAGGGCTCGACCTAACTTAACTGTACAAAACACTAGCGTACGGCAATGCAGTCTTTCCATGAAGCAAAGCGGTTTTCGTTCTCCCACCCCAACGCGAAACAAGCGGCGAGAGCACAACACGTAAATGGATAGGAGCCGTCTTCTGATGTATGTCGAGAAAACGTGCACGAGCACCTGACCACGCCCTTTTGATCAAAGTTCGCAGTTGATGCCCAAACAACGCAGCCCCCCTTCCCTCACCCCCCGACGGCACCACTTCACGATCCTTCGCTCGACGCAGCCGGCCAGCGCGTTTCCTAGCCTGCCGTATCAAGAGCTCAGCCCTAGTGAAACCAAAGAAGTGGACGTGATCATACGGACGGCGTATAAAGCAGCCCTGGGGCTCCCACCCGGCACATCGACTGAGAGACTACAAGCGCTCGGACTTCAAAACACCTTCAAGGAGCTGAGGGCAGCGACTATGCTGGGGCAAAGGGAACGCCTCGACCGCTCGAAGGCAGGGAGGCGGGTGCTTGCTGATTTAAATTTTCCAATCCGACCACATTACTGCGAGGAGGACCTCGTTTCTGTACCCGCTACGTTACGGGCACAAGTGATAGTTTCCCCTATCCCGAAGAACATGAGTCCACTCTACCATGGTGCCAGGCGCGCGACCAGATCGAGGCAACTCAAAAATTTTGGTGGGCACCGTGACGTAATTTACACGGATGTCGCAAAGTCCGATCATGGTCACGTTCTAACGGCAGTAAATTACTCCGAACATTCAAATATAACAATCTCGGCCTCAGTGCGAACCCCTTGTACGAGCACAGCTGAAGCAACTGCCATAGCATTAGCAATTAAACAAGCAGACGCAAGTGGGCACTCAATAGCAGTCATGACAGACTCACAAGCGGCGTGCCGAATGTACATAAACGGACGTCTACCACGCATAACCCTTAAGCTACTAGGCGATGTACTGCGCGAATCTCACAGCATCACATGGTGTCCGGGACACTCGGGGGTCCCAGGAAACGAACGGGCGCACGCACTAGCTCGCGAATTAGCCAACCGAGCAGACGGCACCCCGACTAAAATACCAAAAGACAACAACCCACACGACATCTTGGAGCACCAGCTTCGCGAACGACAAAGCTACGCGTCTCCGCATCCGCAGCTAGGAGTAGGAGATGCCCGGAAATACAGAAAGATCCAGACAAACACCTATCCGCACTTGGGACTATGGCACGCAATGTGGCCAACGGCGTACGCCGGTCAATGCCCATGGTGTGGAGGGCGGCCCCCCTCTTCCCCACATTATGTGGGAATGCATGTCTAGGCCACAAAACATCAACTCCCCTCTGGTACAGACCTTACTAATACCTGTGTCACACGGGCACTTTTGAACGGCCCTCGAGTCAACGGCCGTCGAAACGCCGCAGCTCCATCGACTCGATAGAGTTGTCACGCTGCTACACGGCAGTTTTCAAAGGCCGTTGAGGGGTTCAGGTGTTTCTCGCAAAAATTGTGTGGCGCTGCAGATCTTTATTTTCGTTTTCATGTGATCGTAAGTTAAATAATATAAATAGACTTAAAAGCACACATGCGTCTGCTATTTTTGTTGAAACATTTCAATAAATTGTTTATACGTAATTATGAATGCATGTTTGGTTTTTTTAAGTTGTTAAGCAGCGAAACTGTGGCAACGTTGTAACCGCTTGATCTGGCCGATGTGGCTGCCGTCAGCTGCCGTTTTGTGGTTGTTTACATGTGTTGGAGGTCGCTGTGACTTGCTTTGCATGCTTCTGCTGTCATGAGTAACCGCGAAAGAGAATTTCAAGATGAGAAGGCTTCTATGGTTTTTTACATGGCTGCGATCATGCAGCTTGATGCTGGAATTGAAGCGGCGAAACAGGAAGCCGACGCCATCGAAGAAGAGCTGCTGCTCGTGAACAATTTGCTGGCGACAATGGACACGGTGACGGAACGAAGCGTAGACAGGGGAAAGGTGGTCCTTCACTCGGCGGACGCGGTGGTTCGAGGAGACCGTGCCACTGCTTGGCGAGAAGTTTTTCAAACGAGCGTTCCGTGTTACGCCGGCGACCTTCCGCTATATCGTGGAGACTGTGCGACCGCTACTCGAGCGTCAGAACACGAACATGCGCGAAGCAATCGCGCTTGATAAACGCGTCGCGATCGGCCTATACCGACTCTGTTCCTCAGCAGAAGAACGCAGCATCGCCGAATTGTTCGCTGTGGGACGGTCAACCGTCAACGAGGCCTACAGAGAGTTGTGCGAGGCCGTGATCCACACAATGGAGGCCCGGTGGGTCAACATGCCCACAGTGTCGAGCATGGCCGAGCACATCCGCGAATTCACGGCTGTGTTGGGATTCCCGCAAGCGATAGGAGCGTTAGACGGGTGCCATTTTCCCGTTTCACCGCCTAAGGAGAACGCCACCGACTACAGAAACTACAAAGGATGGTAAGTAGCAGTTCAGACATGGGGTGCACTTTCATTGCATCACGATCATTCTTCAAGTGTCGTCATATTTCTGCAGTACAGAGGATGAGTTGTTAGCCTAATGCACGTAGTACGTTGTAATACAGACAACTGTCAGGCGAGTTAAGTACGTGCTAAGCACCTTTATATTTGTTGCGCCTGCTATAATTCTGTTGACCTACATTGTTGCTTGAACATTCTGAAGTTACTGCGCGATAAGGCCGCACTTAATCTTCACTTACGTAGAACTCATTACGTCATTTGAGTGGTAAAAATAAAATCTCTTAGTGCATTTTAGAAACAATAAAAGGCATTCAAAAAGGTTTAAACTGCGCGATGAAGACTGGACGAAAGCAGGAACACATACACACACACAAGAGCAGATGTGTGTGTATGTGTTCCCGCTTTCGTCCTGTCTTCATCGTGCAGTTTAAACCTTTTTGAAGCCATGAACCGACTAGCCCAACAACATGCCTTGCTTCAATAAAAGGTATTGTGTACCGCGATGCTGTGTAGTAATATTGTAACAAAATATGTGATTTATATGCTCTGTAATTATACCGATGTCATGTGTGTTCTCCAGCAGTGGCGGTTCATTTTCAGGTTTTGCACAAACACACTTCTCTATTTACGTGTTCTAAATACACTCCTGCAATGTCCGTCCAGGATGACAGTATCAACAAAATAATGTTACAAGCAACCTCAATTAGTGACATTTCTCTTTCTAATGCAGGTACAGCATGATCCTGCTTGCGCTGGTCGATCACAAGTACATGTTTCGATATATCAATGTGGGATCGCCTGGGCGGTGCCACGACTCGTACGTGTACCAGCGGTCACAGCTGGCAGGCGCAGTCCAGGGACCTCTGTTCCGCCAACCACTGCTAACCATCAGTGGTACTGCTGTGCCACCTCTGATCCTGTGCGACCAGGCATTCCCGCTGACTGGGAACCTCCTCAAACCATTTAGCCACAGGGCCCAGTTGAGTAATGAACAAAGGTTGTTCAACTACAACCTTTCGAAAGCTCGGCGCATCGTCGAGAATGCCTTTGGCAGGCTCAAGGCGAGGTTTCGCTTCATCATGAAGAGGATGGAGTGTGAAATTGATAACTGCCGCCTTGCCATTCGTGCGTGCTGTGTTCTCAACAATGTGTGTGAGCATTTCGGCGACACTGTGCTCCAACACTGGCTTGCTGAGGTGCAGAACAATGACAAGGAGCTCCAACAGCCCGACCATAGCACAGACGCTGAAGAAGGCACAGGTTGCGATGTGAGAGAAGCTCTTGTGAGACATTTCCAGCGCAGCTCTGCTGGAAGTGCCTGACAGGAGCCGCTCTAATGACGCAGCTGAAGCTTTGTGGATGCTGGTTGCTATACTGACCACCTTTTTCTGTTCACGCTTTTTTGGGTCGATGAGTTCATTTTCATCATGAAACTGTTCAAGAGCAGCAGCCTATTTTCAACGGCGCCTGCTTGTTTTTGCCACTACAATTCTGATGTGAAACTTTGTCATTGCACTGATGTAGAATACTGTAAAAGCTCGGTAATTCAAAATTAGTTAACTCAAATTGACGCCCTGGTCCCGGCACAGCCCCGTGTATTTCTGTGGGGGAAAACTCCGGATAATTCGAATGCATCGGCATCCACTACTGTTAATTCAAACTGGGAGCCCCTCGTTTTCATCGCGCTTCGCAGAAGTCTGCCCATAGAGATCACAGTGAGTTGCAAAGCCAAACCGAACCAAATTTACTAGAGATGCAAGATACTAAAACAGCAGCATTTCTCAGCAGATGAGAGAGAGAGAGAGAAATGAAGGAGAAAGGCAGGGAGGAGCTCGGTTGGCTACCCTACACGTAGGGTGGGGGAAAGGGGGGAATAATAGATAAGATAGAGAAGAAAGAAAAAAAGAAAAGGAAAATAACCGAGAACACCGTTAGTGTGAGAATTCGTACGAGGTGCTGGCGCTCTTGGGCAAGCTACTAATAATGCCCATGGGGTCGCGAAAGAAGAAACGCAAGCAAATGCAAATCACTGATTACTTTTAAATTTCATTTCGTTGACTATGTTATGTAAGTAAACGTGTTTTAGGGCATAAATAGCATCATGCACAAGAGTGTATGTCGGTGCTTGTTTCTGGCGTATCACCGACTGATCATTTAATATCTGTTTGCTAATGTTAGAGCTCCATGAACCTAATTTACGAAATCCCCGGCCACAAAAGGTGCCTTCTTTGGGCTTTTCCAGTGCAATATGGCGCTATGTCCGTTCATTCTAGCATTCGAACTGCGCTTAATTAGAACAATTTCATAGTTCCCCTCAGAGTTCAAATTAACGAGCTTTTACGGTATTGCAGGGGCATAGCCAGAAATTATTTTCGGGAGGGGGGTTGGGGGGGCACCTCCTTGAAATGGTCATTTTTCGCTCTGTATGCCATGGGGGAAAAAATTTCGGGAGGTGCACGGGCCCGGTGTGCCACCCCCTGGCTACGCCACTGCGGTATTGGTGCAGCCTTGTTATCTTGGGCCTGTTTTCTGCAAGTGTAACATGAGACATTGTGCGACTAAGTAGATCTTTGTAACCAACAGATTTGACACATGAAACATTCTCCTGGCATTTATTATGTTGATGGTAACCTTCGATCGAGCAGAAATAAGTGCAATGTACCGGTCTGTTTCTTTATATTGAAGTGCACTTCGACACTGTCATGTTCTCGGAAATGTAGTTTGTTTCTGAAGGAAAGATGTTTGCTGTGTCTAGTTGTAGGCCTTTTTGTATGAAGAACCCTACAGAGCAGAATAGTGAAGTCCCCTATGTTAGTTTCAAACTCTAGGTAATGTGAAACGCTGCTGAAATTTTGTTCGAGTACAGGTCCTGATGAAATACTCACTGTCAAATCAAATACCCTGGCTCTTTGTCTTTGTTATGGTACACTGAGTAACGAGTATTTTCAGTTTTGTTGTTGGGATTGCTGTTATAGTTCAATGACGACTACTACTTGAGCCTTGGTGTCGACTTGAAAATATTGTTATAAAGTGACGACAGCACGACCTAGTTCTAAATCAGTGCTCTTAGAGTACAGGCCATAAACAATCAAAGGTCTGCTTAGGATAAATTATGTTACCGGTGTCAAAAACATCGGCAGTTTTCGCCTGCGCACCCCTTCGTCAAGGGAGGCTCTTGTGTCGGGAGGGAGGCTTCCGGAGATGGGGTCTGCGGGAACGGCGGCCCCCGCCGAGGCGTTCCCGCACCTGCTGCCGGGGACTAGTGTTGGGGGGAGTGCATTTCTGGGGGTGAATGCGTGCGCCCCGAAGGAATTCGACGGCTTCGGCAGTTAACAGTCGACCAGCGTGAGGCGCGGTCTTCGGTGTCGTAACTCTTGCGTAGGCGGCAAGCGCGGAGTGTCCCGCGCAACGAATCGAGTCGGCTGCAACCCCGGGCACCCTCGTCGTCTACCTAAGCTGGCGAGACCATCAGCGACACCCCGTCAACTCTCCTACGAGAACCACGAGCTGGCATGGTCCGTACGGAACTTTTTTATTGTGATTTTTTTGTAACCAGGTTATTTTGTTATACCCAGCTTTTAAATAATTGAGTTAGTGTGCGCTGCGTCGTATGAGAAGCCCGAAGTGGGAGCACGATCTTTCTTGCAATGTCTCTTTGTGTTCCTTTTAGTCTCCATCATGTCGAGTTATTTTATTAACATACCACGTTGTCTGCATTTGTAGTGTTGTTTTAGAGCATAGTTTTTGTTTTTTGTTTTGGCTGTTCGTTTTTTTCATCGCGCGTATTTCTTTTTGTTTCCTCCTAGTTCAGAGTGCAATTCTTGCCGTTGCCCCCTGTTTTAATTAAATGCTTGCTTGTTCTAAATGAAATGTCCGTGTCTACTCTACGAGTCCGTCGGTCAACCCAAACATCACTACACGTGCTACCCCGCACGGGTCGACCGGCCTACAAAAATTCTAAATGCACCACTTTGAGGCCTTTCAGACGTCGCAGGCTTAAGCGTAAAGTGGAATCCTGCGAGTCTGCCGCTGTTAGATTGGTGGGGCCTCACACGAAGTGTGTAACAATCAGTTGCACTCCAAACATTTAGGAAATGTTGACATTATCTAACTACGCTTTTAGCAGCTGCTAAAAAGCACTGTAATCTCATACCTATCAGTTTATTCAGATCTGTAGCGATAACATATGGGAAATACTTTAAAAAGCAATAATGCTGATTACAGATGGCTTCGACATGACAGCGAGTGAATTGGTAAATTCATCCAATAATTTGTGCTTGTTCAACAATTATTGAAATTTTTTTGTTCTGTACTAGATATTAACAAAATCGCTTGAAAGTACTTCTAACACCGAAACTGGAAAATGACATCAAGGTGTTCATGTTTCTGAACAGTGTTGCTGCTAAGCTTTTGGAATTCAATTACAACTTGTATCATGTGAGATGCAGTGTTACCACGGCAAAGCAAGAATAAATGTATAAAAAAAATGGGTCATTATTTGTTTTAGCACCTATGTGTCTATGCTTATGACTGGGACACAGCACAAAGTGTGCTTTCCATTTCAAGCTGGTAGCGGCAACAAATTCTCATGTTGACATTGTACGTAGTAATGTCGACCAAAAAGAAATGCTCTCGTGCTTGGCAGAACTCAATTTCTGCTAAGCGCACAAGAAGTGATTAAACACATACTTTGACGAAAGTATTCTGTACAAAATACCCACAACGTGGGGACGTAATAAAGAAATAGGAAATGAAGCATCCACATAACCGCAACAAATTGCTCGAATGAAAACCCATACAGGTTATTCTACGGAAAAACCAAATGGGTTTTCTTTCTAGCTATCAATCGGGCACATGCCGTATATTCAGTCTCGCAATCACATCTTTATTACGAATTTTTTTCCAGGTACTTTGCCATTGAATCAAAAAACTTTTGCTGCATTTGCATTTGTCGCTCCCTCTGCTCATATTCTTTCTGGCGGGCAGTTGCCAGCTGCTCCCTCAGCAGTTTGTGTTCTGCCAGTATCTGCTGTTTCACGTCGTCAGCAGTTTTCCTTTTTTGAAGACCCGCTGGCCTTTAGATGCCACACTAGCAGCAGAAGTGGCGGTGCTGGTGGCAGGGCTACTGGGGGAGGACGTGCTGGGGGAAGCTGTGCTGGGGGAGTCCGGGCTGCTGGAGGCTGGGCTGCTCGAGGGTAGGCAGCAGGCGGACAGGGAGTTCAGACCCGAGGTCTCTGTAGCAGGAAGCCTGCCGAGTGCGCTGTCGCCCTGTTGCAGCTCGTCCTCAAACTCCGCAGCAGTCTCATCATTCTCACATACCATGCCCATGATGACCTGCATAATGATAAAAAAATGTTCCACGTATCTTTCATGACATTAGAATGTTTCATAAGATTACATTCCATCGCATGTCTCTAAAATGCAATGTGATCATGCATGCATTAGTACGTATTGTCTAGTAACTGCTCTAAATTAACACGGCATACTAACACAAAACACACCTAGTCTGTGCTTTACGTCATTTGAAAGAGTGATTACTAGCAAACAGCTCTTTTCTACATGCTTATGCTATCCTAGGGCTTTCCTCGCATGAAGAACTAGTACACATGGCGAGCAGTACGAGTAACAATTTAGGTCAATGATGCACTTTCATCCTGCAATGAAGCATGTAAAAAAGCAAGTTATGCAAGTCCACTTATGTCATCAAGCAAGGGAATGGCTTCACAGGCGATTATTCAGCACTAACTGAAGGTGCTTTACAAATGACATACCTCTTCCACAGTTACTTGGCTCTCTTGAGCCCTTGACGGGTCGTTCGCCGGCAGAGTGCCCAGGAAACTGTGGATACGCCAAAAATGGGCCCAGGGTATGGCGCCAGCGCCAGTTGTTTGGTTCTTCAACCAGTATCTGAAAGTTTATGAGCGAGAAGCATTGATAAACAAAGATGAATATGCGGACACAAAAATATAATGATCGCATTCACCTAAAGAGTGAAAAGTGGAACAAGAACACCATTTCACTTAAAACGTAAAACAAATTGTTGTTGAAGACCTCGTCGCGCGACAGTAACTTTCTAATTGTGTGCTGCGTTGGAATATGCAGCCTTGAACTCATTAATTAACATTATAACCTCCTCTAGTTGTGACACCAAGCAAATGCACCACGCACAAGCAATATCGTTAGAAAGATGTGCCCGTTTGAGCCCGACGGAGCTCACCCGCTGAGACAACGCGGAATACCACAGCAAGAGTTATGCAAAGACCCTCTTAGCACGCTTTCTTGTTTTTCCCTGTCATTAGGCAACACCTTTCTCTAACAGCAAATGTCTGTGCGACAGAAACTAGTCGTTAACTTTTCACCAGCGAGAACAAGTCACGGACAAACTACAGAGGACGCTCAGCAGTGTCCTGTGTGCTCCTTCGTCCCTGTATTCTTCTCGCTGGGTAAATGTGTTCAAGTCAACACCAAGTAGTCCTACATTCAATAAAAGTGATGAAATCCGCTTACCGATATGTCTGAGTCAGATTTTCTATCTTGTGCTGCACTTGCAGGCGAGTCCTTGTATAGCCCGCCTGTCGCAGGGCCTCGACGATGTCATCGTACACAGTGGCGTTGCGCTTTTGCCGTCGAAGGTCCACCAAACGGTCCTCCCACAAATCGATGAGGAGCGCCGTTTCTTGGTCGCCCCAGAGCTGGCGCGGCGCTGGCGCGGTTTTTTTCCTTTTTGGCGGCGGCGCGCTTGCCATTTCCCACAAAGCCCACAAAGCACACACACAAACTCCACCGAAAAAAAAAAAATAAAATCACGTCCTAGAATGTAATGCCCTCCCCACACACGCAAAAGAAAAAAGCACTGCGCAACTGCGTATAAACAAAAAGCTTCGAAGCGAAATGAACACGCGCAGATGAAGAAAAAATAAGCGAAATGCAAATACCTACACAGGAAAAAAAAGCTGCGAGCACTATGGCGGCGTAGACAGACTGGCGACATAACACAGCACGGCGAGCCAGCACGTTGCTGTCGTAGAGAGCATGAGCAGTTCGTACATTCTAAATGACAAAAAAAATTTATTAAATAATTTATTACGCCTACACATGCTACTTTTAAAACATAATGATGCAATATTTTTTTCTTTAATCGTAGGTTTGGGCACGCTGTGAACGAGAGTGCACGTTTGCGCTGTTTCCGCTTCCGTCGCTCAATAGCCATCGAAGTTTCAACGGACGGGTTGGGTGCTCCGTTGACTCGATGGACTATTGACTCGACGGCCTTCGAAATCGCCCGTGTGGCAGCTCGTTCTTGACAGTTGAGTCAATAGTCCGTCGGTTCAAAGGCCTTCCAAACGCCCGTGTGACACCGGTATAAGGGAGCCTTGGGAGGCCGTTCTCGCTCGAGCCGACTTGGAGACCCAGCCGGGTCTCTTGGATCAGGCTGAGCGTACAGCAACGGCCACTGGAGTCCTGGACTAGGGACCCACCCTTGCCGCTCCCTTGTCTCTCATATTTCTTCAATAAAGTTTTTCAATCAATCAATCAATCTCTACTTGAGTCGTGTCCGTCTGCAGCCTTCGGAAATTTTCGCACGCATATAGAAGATACGACGCGTGAGGCGATATTGTCGATCTGGACCTTATACAGAACATAAAGGCGACGACAAAAGTGCGCCTTGATATAATTGTTATCGCAGAAAAAGATGAAGGAATAAAGGAACAGCTTTGTCACTGCATACATAGTTAAACGAACGCATGGTAACAGGAAAGCCCGAAAACCATCCTGATGTGAACGCAATGCATTGTGCGAACGAATTTTCACACTATCTGAAGTGACGCCCAGCAACAAGCTTTATTTTGCCTCATTTTACCTGTCTTAATGTTTATATAACATATAATCCCGCGTGAAAATGTATGTTTCCCATGAGACTTGCACCAGAGGGACCACTGCTACAGTACTGCCTTATTGTATGGCCTATGTAAAATTTTCATCCCACCCTACCTCTACCCTTTCACTGATGTGGGATTTCGTGCAGTAAAAATAATGAACGTGCGAAAGGAAAAGCCGGCGCGAGAAATCACATCAGACATCCGTACTATCCGTTCCTACTTATCTGTTCTTACTTAGAAGCGCTGTAGTAAAACGAAAATCGCTGCTCTAAGCCCCCCTTTGCCTGTAAGTTGGATTTTATGTGATCGTTATTTGCATTTGTGTTTGTGTTCATAGACGCCATACATTTTCATTCACACTCTTTACGTAGGTAGTTGATCCGTACAACAAAACTGTGTTGGGTCCGATGGAAACTGGCGAAGTACTCTTTCAGTCCCCCCTACGTCATGCGTGGTTATTACAACAATGCTGAAGCTACGAGAGACTTCATCGACTGTGAAGGCTGGATACACACAGGTAAGCGACGTAAACAAAAAAAAAATGTTTCACCTGAAAATCACGAAGGTAGCTTCTTTAAAATAATAACTACTAACAGTGGTGTGTCGTATCTTAAACATTTGAATAAAGAACACCAGTCCTGCGCGGGACACTAACAGCGAAAGCTGGAAAAGCGCAGTTTCTAAAGCCCGTTCTAGACTTGCTTAGGGCAACTAACACAAGTACACACTCAAGATACGCACTACGCCATTAACAATTTTAATTTTTACGAAGTATGGAAGCACGTACTATGCCATTATTCGTCATTCTGCGGAACAGCGCGGGCGGTGCCCGCTATACATCCGTAAGGAATTATGTGTTACTATGTGCTGTGGCTGATGACGATGAAAAATTATGGCTGAGCCATTTGTACTGCGTTGGAAGATTTAAACAACCCACTCATTAGCCATTTCACATTTTGGGACGCCTAGTGGTTGTCTTGCCTTCTACCACGCTATATTGTATATGTCAATGTGATTCCTTTAGCGACATGAAACATTTATACAGTATTTTTTTTTCGAATGAATCCAAGTACCAGCGGGATCTTTGGTACCTACTCTACAGCACGCAGAGGGGCCCGGGTTCAAATCCCACCCGATCTTTAATGTATATACATATATATATATATATATATATATATATATATATATATATATATATATATATATATACACGGCGTTACGGACACCGGCGGCGGCGGACAACTACACCTCCGTCATCGGCTGTTGCTGTGATCTCACAGCTCTTCGCTGTGAAAACAATTGTCGTGTTTGATTCAGTCATGACTTTAAATACTTCATATTCACAAATTCACGTATTAAGCGGCATTTTGAGGACGAAAAAAAAAAGAACCGCCAGGCCTGCGTGGATCATTCATCACAGTCACAACGAAATCTGGAATAGCGGCCTTTCCTGAGCCCGAAGTAAACTCAGTACAAGTACACTCGCAAGGTACCCAGAAAAGTACCCGTACACACATACAGATGTGCCCTCTCTTGTTTCTGCATATTTATTTATTTTTGCGCGACCAAAATCACTGACAGTGATGACAACCAAATAGTCCGCATTACCGCCTTGACTAACAGAACCGGCCTACGACTTGCAAATTTCGTCTTCGCCGATCAAGTGGTTCCCCAAGCCATTTCTGCAGCCCACCTTTGCACGCTGCAAGATTCACGGGTTCAACCTTTCAGCGAAGATGACGTTGCTCCTACGCAGCGCACAACACCCATGACAAGTATTGGCCCCTATGAAGCTCGAAACATGATCGCTGATGATCTTCCTCTCGACCACGTTAAAGCCCTCAAACCCATTCTCAGCTCCCACCGGCATATTTTAGGTCTTTATAGGGCAGATGTCCATTGTCCAGTAACGCATGCACAAAGTTAGAACCAAAGTAACAATAAACAAATAACTACCCGACGTGTCACTCATACGATTGTAGCTATATTAATCTTGTATTGTCCGACAAGACTCTCCTTGGCACCAAGAAAATTAGGTTGAGTTCGGAAACAAGAGGTTTATACTAATCTGCATAAATCGAACATCTTTAGTTCACTTTTCTGAAAAATGCGCGGTGCAAAGAGATAGGCTAACTGACTACAATGCTTTTGATTTCCTCTAACTCAGGCGACCTCGGCTATTACGACAACGATGGTAGGTTGTTCCTGGCTGGGCGACTGAAGAACACCATGTTCCGCATGGCGAAGCACATTAATCCAGCCGAGATTGAACATTGTCTGTACGCCCACTGGGCAATATCCGAGGTGGCCGTGCTACCAGTTCCGAGAGAGGACACTGAAGATGACCCTGCTGCTATCATCGTTCTCAAAGAGGGCGTCGCTGGAGACCAGATGCTGGCTGAAGAAATAAAGGCATTCGTAGCCGGTGGGTTCAAGCAAAACTAGCATTTTTTTTATTTTCTCTACCTCCATGCCTTGCTCCTTATATTCGGTTACAAGTTAAGCAAAGATCTCAGCTCCGCCCTGAGCCATCACTGTCACTCCCCCCATAAATTTTGCATAAATTCTCCACCCATTAGCGATGCCTCATTGTAGTGATGTCAAGCACTGCTAGAGTGTTTCAAATAGTTGGCTCTCCCTTACAGGCATAATTTTGTGTCGCTAGTTTTAAATCAGAAACTCGACCTTTTGCTAGTAAATGTAGTCAGAGATTCTGACATCACTGCCCAGCCGAACGTAATATTTTAGTTAGCAACGAAAAACCTTTAACCCTTAGTTTTCTTATTATTTCCATTAGTCGAGAAAAAGTACTTAGAGTTTGAGCAGAAACAAGCTAGCAAAACTGTCTTTCACGTGTTAAGCGCTGGCTCGCCGCGGTTCTGTGGGCGGAGCTTACATTTTTTCTTAGGTTATATAGCCGACTGTAATTGAAACGCTTTCCAGTTATTTCCTTCTTTAACAAAATCTTTTTTCCTTACGCAACAGTGCTTTCCGATGTGTACCCATTTAAGAGTTCTATATGATCATTACAGTTTTCTCCCTTTATGTCCCCGTATTCTGTCTGCAATGCCTTGATTCTCTGCTATTTTTCCCTGTCATTTCCTCAGTATAGAGGCCCGATGCCGCCAGGAGTATTCAGGCACGCACTCCGAGGTATAGATTTTGGGCTACATGAAAGTGGAGGAAGACGACGTTTTTTCTGTGTCGCAGCTACTCAACATTGGCGAAGAGCAACGTCGTCTTCCTCCACTTTCATGTAGCCATGTTGTGGCGGCTGTTCTGTATCAATATTTACGTTAATTTCATATGCTGAGAGATAGCCCACCTAAAATTGAGAGACAATCTAGTCAAAATATAAGGTGAGATATAGTTTGGTCACCACTAAGAAAAAAATTAAAAAGCTTTAGCGGAGCCAAAGAATGAGAGTGCGCTTATATGCTCAATGCTCAATACGTTCGTCGTCAGAATCGTCTAGCAAGTCGTTCTCACAGTCAAATAAAAAAGTCACAGTTTCACCGCAAGGGTGAAGCAATGAATGCGATAGCAAAAAATTGTAATGTTCTACGAAGTGAGGCTGGCAGCTAACTCTTTTTGGATCCGATCTCACGCAACTCTAGAAAACGCTTGTTTAAGAGAATTCTCTTCGCTTTGAGAGCGCAGCACGTAGAAGGGTACACCGGCCCCCCCCGCTGGCGGCCGCCGAGAAGGGGAGATAACGCGCGCGCCCGCACCCGCGCTCGTAAAATCGAACGTCGCCCCCCCCCCCCCCCCCCACCCCGCCCGCTGTCGGCCGCAGAGAAGGGGAGATAACGCGCGCGCCCCCCGCTCGTAAAATCGAAGGTCGCTCGAGGGACCCCCCCCCCCCCCACCTCGCGTCTTTTCACGCTCACGAACGACGGGCGAGCCCGGTTATATATATAAATATACATATACGGCAAATGACGCCGACGGCGAAAACCAGCCGCGAGTGTCCATATAATTGCTATCGCAATAAAAGGTAGACAGCCTCCTCACAAAGAGCGTTTGATGTTGTTGGCAGGGCAGGGGAAAGGGGGGGCCGCCTAAGCAAGCTGCTCATGAAGCTGTCCGTCTTCGAATCCGCTGATGGCGGTTGATGTACCGCATCCCTTGAAAGAGTTAATAAACGAAAGGGACGATGCTATTGTAAGTGTGGATTATGCTTTAACAAGACTGTTTGCTGGCTTAGTTGGTATCTATTGGTGAGAAATCTTCAAAATCCTGCCAACGACACGGGTGCGGTATATTTCTGGGCAGGTCGGGATTTCCCGCTAGTCCGCGTCCGAGGGGAGAGAGCGAAGAAACCTTTATTATCACATAAAGCGGGGCATTGCTAATTGTCGGGTTGCCTATTCTAGGGCTCCACTGAACCTTGCCGTCATCTCTGCCCGTTGGAGCAACCAATGCTGATCCTCAAAGGCCGAGCTGGACCGCAGTGCCTCACATTGTTCCTCCGTGTTCTTCATGTTGTGGTGTTCTTCACTGTGCAGTGTACACTGCCACGTAACGTTAAACAGAGTTGGCGTAGTTCTGCACCACTGACATATATCTGTGAATGTGGTGGGGGTAGAATACATGTTAAGGGGAAGCTTTCTAAATACTCATCAACTCTGTCGCGACCGAAAGAAAAGAAAAAAATAACTTCCCAAAATGACAAAAAATTTTTTCTCGCTCACTTTCCAGATTCTTTTTCTGAACAAAACGGTACCGTTATTTCAATCAAATAACTTTTCTTTATTGTTCTAATTGCGTACAAAGAAACCCCAAGCGCGGTGTCAGAGGCGGCAATGCAATGAAAGGCGAGACACAGGACGAGGACGAAGAACAAACTCTATTGAAAAAAAAAAAAACATGGAGAAGTGGGATTATTTCTCATCATGAAAAAGCACAACTACAGCGCAGTGCATATAGTCGTAATTGGTTTCGCCCGAAACCAATAAATACTGTACTCGTAGTAATACTTGTGTTTCTTGACGCTAGATGGCCACATTTATTCATGTTAGGACAATTGTGTCCCAGCTTTCGTTTTATTGACATCCTTCATTGTAATGTCAGGCGGTGGTCAGGCGGTGAAGGCACCGTCCAGCAATATTATTCTGCGCGATTAGTGAACTGAAGGAAAGTCATTGAATGGCAAGAATGTCACCGTTTTAGTCAGAAAAAAAAGCTCTGCTAACTGAGCGAAAAAATCTTTTTGAGTGATTTTGCCTCGTTTTTCTTCTTTTCTTTCTGTCGCGAAAGAGTTAACTTACATTGCATCATGGAGTACACATTATTGAACTTTTGTATAGTGCTTGTTTGCTTGCTTGGTTATCATTTCGATGCGATGCTAATGTTCACTGCCAATGGTGATCTGGGGTGGGTCGGGATTTCACGGTCGACAATCTTCTTGAAACGAGATTCCTTGCGAAATTGATGCTATCAAACATTATCAAGGCTGCTTCATTTTTTCTTGAGCGCTACTCGGTATAGATTGCACTTTGCTGTTTTTTTATGTATACGCAGAACGGCTGGCACCATACAAACACCTTCACGGGGGAGTGTTCTTTGCAGACTGCATCCCTAAGACGAGCTTCGGGAAATTTAAAAGGCGGCTGCTGCCCGACATGCGGAAATCGCTCAAGAGAATGGACAATCCGTCAATCTAGGAAAACATGTGTTTTGGACAATTCTGTGGCGGCATAAATCTTCACTGTGGCAACTAATCGAGCAAGATTGAAATAAATCACTTGCTACCCGTGCTGCGCAGATAGTATTGTACGCTTGCTGTTGAGAAAAATAGTGATTTTTCTGAACAATAAACGTCACTAAAGCACAATGCAAAAGCTGAGAGCGTGTCGTTTCATGTCTTGCCATTCCATCCCAGTTATACCGCGTAAACTATGTTTGAAATTGCAGATTATTTACATAACAAACAACTAAACCTCTCTTGAGGGCTACATGTCGCTTCAATACAATATTCGTTGAATTACCATCAGCATCACACTTGATAGCAAGACCTGAATAGGCAATAGGAGTTTGCAGAGACAACCAAGATCCACGAAGCATAGATATATGTATCCTTGAAGCATAGATTTGGGTCGGCTGAAAGATGCGTTATGATAAAGTTATGAAGTTTACGACGCTCCAGAGTTTCGATCAGACTGCTATTTCGTAACTTGGCTGCTTTTAATTTGCGAGGATTTCTGCAGAAACAAACACTTTAAACTGCAAGTCGCTTCCTTAAGTTTCCATAAAGAACTTTGCTAAAGTGGTGGCCTATCAGCCCCACGCAATGACATCTAACTATAATCCAGCCTATGTTGTATTCAACGTCAATTTTAAGTGACGCAGACAAAAAGACGGCCCGCATCGCTCAAGCTGCCGCAAATAAAGTTCAATTCCACCACAAAAAATGCTGCCATGTGTTCCATGGCTGAATTGTCTGATTGTCACTTTCTACACACCGGTCAATCACCGTTAAGCTTAATACGCACTGTATCAACGCCCACCAGTCACGACGCACTTGATAGGTTGGATGCAAACAGGCAGTTCAAAGAAAAGGTCGGGCACCTTCTCTTATTTAACAAAGCAGTAAATTTTCCTGCAAACCAGTCTATGTGGCTTTTCCTTTCCATCATTGTGCCAAAATAAAGCACATGGCCGGTTTGACACATTGTCAGGGCGGCTACTAATTGTACTTTGCTGCATCGGCACTGATTGGTGTAGCTGACAAAACAAATGCGGCTCGTGGAAAACAAATTGCGCCGTAGCTGTAGGGACTTATCAGTGTACAACTGTCGAACAGGGGGCAACCTAGGAGCAACACTCCCAGTTTAGTTTAACATGCATATGGCTCTAATCACTATAGTGCTTCCGCTGAACCCAAAGATAATACCTTTACAAAAAGTGTTCTAGTGACTTTGATTTGAGTGAAATAAGCTCAAAAACGATTGCCTCCAGTACCCTAAATAAGGCGACTGCTTTAAAATTATTCATGTCCGCCCAATCATGCCGCTATCAAGCACCTAAGCCCAAACTTCTATTTGTCGCATTACATAATACATGGCAGGAATTGATAGTAAGATGTTTATAGCTAGTGTCGTGCATCATAAGAAACTAATCTACTTGCTGTGGCAGGTATGAATAAGTGAGAAAAAAAAGGAAGGTTTTCGTCAGCAACAGTTCGGCCACGTAGCAACAGGCTGCTTAATGAAAATTCCGGTGACGTGTCAGCCACGTGCTTTCACTGAGTACTTGTTCTGGCCTGTCCAGAAAGCACATGTGGGCAGCTTGACAAGCATTGTTTCTGTCATTTAGCGGAAGTTTCATATACAGAGGTTGGAAGCTAAATATCAAATACCGTTTGAAACCGACAGAATGGAAAATGCAACATCTGTTGCGACGCTGTCCAGATCTTGCTGTATTCTTTTTGTCTGTGTGTTGCCGGGGGAGGCGGGGGTGCTGCGCAACAAGTGCTTGAACGAATTATTTGACTAGTGCTTTATTGCGGGTCTGACTGTCCGAAGTCTAGGCCTACCATAGCAACACATAGGTGGTGAACGTTTTTGAAAGTGACGGTCAGACAAAGTCTCGTCTGGTTGGTA